>JANHFX010011964.1:14517-28902 GCA_027560015.1 Chloroceryle amazona | reverse complement strand
AAATAAATAAACCCCCACACCTACCAAGAGACTGAATGCATTGAAAAAAAAAGTAAATATTTATACACACACTACTTGTTTCTGTATGGTAATAAAATTATATGCCTCTATTATGTATTTTACATATGAACTCTGGGTGTTGGTGTAGAAGCTGAATAGTTAGTGAGGATATTGGTAAACCACCACTCAGTAAGTGAATCCCCTTTCAGACCTATTTGGGTAGTTTTTATAGCAAGATAACAACTGGATTTTCAAGTGATTGCACCAGGGGTAGGTTGAACCCTGAGCTCCCCATGGAAAGGTGACTGTCAGCACCTGAGCCCCACTTCTAGTGCTGACATCTTGAAAATGTGCTGTGAAGTACGTGGCCTGAGCATTAAAAATTTGTCTTGAAGTAGTTTTGAAAAGTTATCTCCACATATTCATGGGCAATTGCTCTCATCCACAGGCATGTGTCTCTCTCCTTACTTTTCAGCACCTCATTAATTTCTCCTTCCACCTCTTGTTGGCTTTGGATCCTTTCTGAGCAGCGTTCAGGCAGCGCTCATTTGGAGCAGTGCTGCTTCAGTTCACATCTCTGCAGATTCAGCCAAGTTAATTTTACCAGTTTTTCCCTTGCAGTGGGTTTCTTTCTGCTTTCAGAATACAATAAAATACAGCAATTCTTTCCAAACTCTGCAAGGAAAGAATATTATTTTATTATTCATTGTTAAGAGAACCTTCTCAGCCTGTTACATCCAGTTCAAATATCTAAGACAAAAATAATCAAAGACTGGTACAGCAACATGCAGATGGTACTGATTACAGTTCAGAATCTCTGTTCCATGGCTAATTTCCTAATGCCATCTAGCTTTAATAAGTCAGTTTAAATGGTTGCCTACTAGGAAAAAAAAAAAGAAAAGCCTGTAGCTGTGTGTTTCTGCTGGTGTAAACCAGCAGAGTTCTGGGAAGTAAATAAAAGCCAGATGATTTACACTGTCTGAAGACCTAGAAAATAAGTGTACATTTTACTCTTTATATATAAAATGAAGCATATGGCATTGTTTTACTTAAATGGATTATCTAATTAATGTAATTACTAAATCAGTTTAAGTAGCAAGTTGAAAAATTGGCCTGTCCTGGTGTATTTTTACTTTGTTCACGTTTAAAAAACAGTTAAAAACATTAACCATTTAGATACAGCTGAAGTCGCACTGCTTTGCGTAAGGCAGTTGAGGTCTTGGTGAAATAAAAGTGTAAGTGCTCTTTGGAGATAGAAGCTATTCCTATAGAAAATGTAGTTGATAGTATTACTGAAATTAAATAGTGCAAGAAATATTACTGTAGTCTATTTTATGGTCATGAAGTGAGTACTTCTGGAGAAGACAAGAGAGCTGCAAAAAAGGCACCTGAAGCAAGAGGTTTTTATTAACAGTTAGATGTATGTTTGTGGTCTGCCTTGCTAGTTTGCATTTCTGTGATTACTGGTGATCTGACCATGTGCTGTGCATTAAATGGTATAGTTGATAAATGAGTCTATGAAATCTATATCTGCTAATATAATGAAAAAAAGAGCTCAGAGTTAACTTAATATGACCAGAGGAAGTAACGTTATTTGGAAGAGCCTCGTCACCATCTGCTTCACATCTGGACAAGCAGACTGGTGACTGGTTCCCTACGTTTGCTGCTTCTGCTCTAACAGGCTGACAGATGTGGGCACTTAGGGATTCTTTCCATGACTCGCCTTTCCTGCTCCTATTGATTATCAGGGCTGCAACCCTGCTCAGTGTGCTAGCATCCACCTTCTCCTCCTGTAATGCCACTTAAATCGCTTCAGTGCCCTTACTGCTGCTTCATGACATGGTGCTTTGCAAGTAAGAGGATAACAAATTTGATCCTGACTTTTCCTAATGTTTTGTGTTGTCCTTCCTGTTTGAGCTTTGAGTAATGTAAGTACTGGGTGGACAACAGGTAAAGGGAAGGCAGGTGGAACTAAAAGCTCTATAGCTCTGAGATTTGCACTACATAGTTTTTGTTTGTATTTGGGTGGCAATTACATGCAGTTAAAATAGTGGTGGACTCTTAAAAAGGAAGATTACACAAGAAGAGTTCAATTAAGGTACAACTCCCTTCTCCCAGAGGATAAATCTGATTCAGCAAATTCTGCTACTAGCCAGTGTCTAACAGAAAAGGATGTATTGCAATAACTCTGCCTGTAAGGTGTGAAACAATGCAGTTTAGTTTGGGGTTTTTTCAAAAACTGATCATCACTATTCTTGCTGCTGCTTCTCTACCCCTATTCCATTCATTTCAGTAAATCTGTTAAGTGAAAAAACAATGCTATAGTCAACCTAGTGAAACAAAATTATTCTTAGAGCATAATTGTACTCTCAACTTCATTTACATGGAATAGTCAAGCAAGATTGCAAAAGATCAGTATGTGGGTTTTCTTTTCTTTTTTGAAGAAAAGGGGAAAATGTCTTGTGTCTCTAATACTTCTGAAAATTCAGACACTGCATCCTGTCACAACAGGTTTTTGGGGTCTCCCACACAAAGTATATTTGGAGATCTGAAAATCTATATCTATGGTAGCATTAGGATACCAATTTGCTTCTAAATAAGGGAATAAAAAAATAACCTACACAATCTATAAAAAGATAGCAGAAGCATAAATTAGAAAATTCACTCTCTTGCTGATCATTTAGATTTTTAAGCCTAGTATTTACTGCAGTAATTCATTCTTGGCTATTATCCATTGCACTGGACTACACTGATGGACTTCTTAATGCCAAATGTTGTCTTGTAGCACTTAATGTTTTCTTCATGGCCATTAAAATCTATTGCCTCCATGATTATTTGAGCTCCAGGGAACAACATCATATCGTGGTACTACAATTACATTGTGAAGCAAAATATCTAGTTGTAATGGGCTTGTATTCAAAATAGTCAAAGATACTAAAACTGTTTAGCTAATGGCTTGTTCATTTTCAAAATTAAAAAAAAACAACTTTTTTTTTCTATTGTCAAAAGCAACAGCATGAGAAAAAATTGTCTTCTAGCATTTATATTAAGACACATTCACATGCTAGTAGCCTATGGGAGGAGATGTCTATGATTAAGACTTTGCCAATTCAAGTTTTTGCACATTCCATGGCTAAAAATTACTTGCACTATGAGAGTCAGTAGGGTGAATGGCAGGAGGAGAGAAGCTGCCAATGTACGACATCATAGCCCTTATTTTATATGTTCCCTATGTGTAAGTATGAGCCATAAGGGTGCATACAACTGCTGAAACCAGACTAGCAATCAAAGGCTAAGGAAAAGGAGCATGTTTTATGAAAACATCTGAAGGATTTAACTTGGGCAAATTGAGCATCAATAATTAATGTCTACCTGGTACATGGCTGAGGCTGCTGCTATGAATAAAGAGTAAACTAAGCTTCAGAGGAAATCAGGTTATAGTGGAGGTGGGGGAAGGCAATCTGGGAGTTCTGGATAGAATTCCTCTGGTCCCACTTGAAGGAGTTTGCCTGCCATCTGTTACGTGCACCAGGCTGAAGTCTGGTTATTCCCACTGATTAGCAATAGAAAATCAGCTGACAAAAGCTCAGGCAGCCTTTTTGTTTGTCAGGCTGGCAGTTCTGAACTTCCTTTCATGTCAGTCACATCCTCAGGATTCTTGCCCACATCTGCCGCTCGCTCCAGTGGAGTGTTGTGCCTTGATCCCAAACACGTGTGAAATGGGTGCTTTCCTGCAGGTATTCTGCACCGAAGTTTTCTTCTTGTGGGGTTCTGGGTGCATTGGATCCCATAATGAATCAAAATAATTCCATACCTACACAGTTTTGTAGCTTGTGTGGTCAACTTGAAGCCTCTGCTCACCTTAAGGCTTTGTCCACTGTAATATTTTATTTGCTGTCTCTGTCTATTACAATGTGAACACTTGGGGTTTTTTTGTTTTTTTTGTTTTTTTTCATTTCAGTGCTAATTTTGCAGGCCTGGTCCCATTCTGTGTCAGCAAACATAGGGCTGTTCTTCATCCTCAGCCTATGGAAGTGCTTAAAATGGTAAAGTCAAGGATGTGAAAGGAAGGGGTAAAAAGTCTGTCAGCAATTACTTCTGAGCAGGGACATGGCATTGACATAACATTGCACCAACCATTACTCTTCTCTGTACAGTTTTTCTTGTAAGTCAAGGTAAAACTGTCAGTCTAATCTAGCAAGTTTCAGAAAGAAATATCACTAATCTCACTGTACTCTTACAGAAGAGGGACTTTAGGCAACTATAGTATTGCCTCTTTAACATACCCTGACGTGAAGGGAAAGGAAGGACAACTCTTCTGCAGTCACTGTCTTCTGTTAAATACTTGAAAGGAAACTGCCTGTGTCGTAGTATGAAATGCAATCACACAGCAGTGTTGTAAATTGTATATTGATTTCTGTTTCAGAGCAGTTATTCATCTCATTCAGACTGAGCAGCTTTGATCTGCTTGCAGACTGGGCCTACAGTCTGGGAGGTTTTGCTTCTATTCCTAATTCTGCCTCTGGATTGTGGAATAATTTTGAAAAGAATGGCAGTTCTGTGTCTCTTTAAAAACAAAAATACCATGCACTTTTCATCCAAAACCTGCAATTTCAAAGCCTTTCTCCTTCACAGTTTGCTGGGAGTATGGCATGAGTCAAACTCCTCTGTTCAGCCCACCACAGTAATGTCGTCTTTCTGGTGGTGGGATCTGCATTTGCCTGGTGCCTGAGCAGACTTTCCCTGAAACAGTCTGAACTGTTTTGACACAAGAGACATGCTGCAGAGCTCATGCTGGTGACATTTTCCAGGTCTTTCATTCCTTCCATGATAATTAGAGATAAAAGGAGCTTGATAGGTTCATGAGCTACTTTTTGTTTGGCTGCTTTTCTTAATGATGAGCTTATATTCCTATTTTTATACTAAAGACAGTTTTCCTGTGTTTAATTTTTTATCTGTTACATAAAGCAGAAGTTCAGCATCTATTACACTTATTTTCCAATGGATATTGTTTCTGCTTTCTTTAGCTGGGGAAGGGTTTGCGTTTTGCTTCCTTCCCAAGTTTCCAACTATAATTAGACGTTAGTACTTTGGCTCTTTTTCTTATAGCCCTGCAATACAGGAGGCTTAAAAAACTAAAACTGATATTTATTGGTCCTGACTGAATAGCTAAATAGGTGGTTGAGTAGATTTCTACCTTTTTTTTGCATGTCAGTATGTTGAAATAGGTGTTCATGAAATATTGCAGAAAAATATTACTGGCAAAGGACTCTTCCCAGTGTGAGTGATTTTCTTACATGAGTAGTAACAGAGAATCCGGGGAAAGACATTTTTCTCTATTAGAATACACACAAAGAAGTGAAAAATCTTTTTACCTGGACAGAACAGGTTGTTCTCAGGCACTCCGGCCCCTCTGCATGCTTGCATATGCTCAAAACACAATAAGAAAGCAAATATCAGATTAAAAATGTTAAAAGTAGAGGCTTTAGGAGCCAGCTGGTAAAATGCTGGTCACAGTTGTGAATCTTGCCACCACAGCCCTTACTTTGTCAGCTGTTGTGTCTGCTGCTGGCAAGTATTGCAGTAAAGTTGCTTGAGATTCACACTCCAGCACTTCTCATCCCTCAGGTTTATGGAAGCTTCCACCTCCTGCTAGTCAGGATGAACTCTGAACGGTGAAGCAAGGGTCCAGTTGGGGACTCTCAGTCACTGAGATAAGGCCATGGAGAAGGGGATGTCATGGCTGGATGCTGGGGCTCTGTTCTCCTCCTGCATTTGCGCAGGGACATGACCAGGGTCCCTGAGCACTGACTGCTGCAGAAGGACAGTGTCCAATGGCTACAGACACGTGGTACACAGTGCTTGCTGGTGCTGTTATGCAAAATCCGGGGGGGGTGGAAAGCTGGGATAATTTTGATGTGAAAAGCTAAGGGAAGGCTTTGAAAACTGATCTAAAACTGCTCTGCTTTCCTTACATTAAGAAGAATTGCTAAAAAAATGAAACTGAACACTGAAGATCTGTACTGTGGGAGACAGGCGTTTTAGACAGGTTTTGTTGGTATCTGGGGTTTTATTTCTGTTAAAGTGAAATGTGAAGAGTGTAATATTGACTAGACTAATACAATTATAATTTGAAATAATTTCAATTTTACAGTGAAACTGACAATTTTAAAATTCTAATTTGGCAAGTCAGTCTGAGACTGGCAGTTTTTCGCTGTTGTAATTAAGTAGCTCTAAATTCATCCTTGAAATCTGTGGTGATGATTGACGGGGAAATCAGATATGTATTCTAGTCAAAGTAGGGAGGAGAAGCTCAGGTTGAGAGGAGGCTGTAAGGTTCACCTCTCAACAAGCCTCCTCTTGTTTACTGGTGTTTCACACCACGTAATCTGTGATTCAGTCTCCCGTCCTCAAAACAGATACAAGATTTTTCTTTTATTTTCTGTAAAGGAGCCTTCTCCTCCTCTCTGCATACATAGCATTAGGGGCTTTTCACCTCACCTCTTATTATCAAAGTGCCACTGCAATATAAAACCATAAAATATACTTTTAAGATGAAAGGATTTTTCATATCTAAAGTGTGGTGGCCATGTGTGTACACAAGGTGGGATTATTTGTGATAATTTTGGTCGGGAGAGAACCTAATTAAAAGACCTAATGCTTGTGGGTAAAAAGAGTTAAATGCAAGGATAAGAAGCCTGGTGCAGATGTCATTTAATAAGTGTTCCAATCAGGCATAAACTAACCTACAGACAATGGAGGAGAGGTGCAAGTAGAAGCTGCACTGTGAAGAGTAAGCAGCACGACAAGGAACAACATTGGAGAAATGAATGAAATAAGTTATGACTGCAAAGCCCTGTGGGGAGTTTGGCAAGCCAGGAAATGAAATCAGTCCTCGCAATTTCCATTCTCTTTCCTGTTTAGCTTTGACAGAGGAAAGTGTAATATGTTAATACATAACTTTGTCTCAAGTTTTATTGATATTTTTTCTTTTTTCATATCACTTCTTTAATTTTAATTGGAAAGTAAAATAACCTCAGCATGTCCACTGGGCTAAGTAGTCACAAACCTGGGCTATTATCTGACTGGCAGCTGAGAGGGGGCTGTGGATAATATAACATTTGCGCTGACTTCAATGAGGAATGACAGGAAAGAAAATCAGACGGGCAGGTCTGATAGATGAGCGGCAGCTTGTATTTAGCACAGTGAGACAACAAGGTCTCTAAACAAGCTGCACTCTGTGTGGCCCTCCCTGAGGCACCACGTTTCAGAATTAGTTTATTAAAGAGCGAGGTCACCGTGATTAATTGTACAACCACTGTAACTTCTTTGCTGTGCCGGATAATTACTGTTTTATGCTTCTGTTTGTAGTGGATGCAAAGGCAAGTGTTGCACAGGATAATGTGGCCGTTTCTTCCCCAAAGACAATGGAGCAGAGCCCCGTTCCCGACGCGGGCGGGCAGAGTCTCAGGAGCGCTGCCAGGAGAGCTCTGCCATCTGCGAAATCCCGCTCTGTCTTCGCGTTTTCATGGTCTGTACCAGGGCGTACTGAAGATCCAGCTACAGATTCATCAGTTGGATCAGCGAAACTTGATGTCAGCTCAGAGGCGCCCAGAGCAAACAAAGCACCAAGTGACAGCGTGGAGGTTCCCGCAGCAGCTGCGCGGGAGGAAGGCGCACATAAAAACCTGACCCAGGCCCCGCCGGCAGCATCGCTTCATGGCATCGATCTCACGGCATCGGTGACACCTGAGGGAGAGGATGTGGCCACCTCAAAGCCAAAACAAGTAACCTTCTTTGACAGGATCTTCAAACTGGAGAGGGGAAACGAAAGGAGTAAAACGCAAATTGATACCCAGGAGGAAAGGCAGACTTCAGACCTTCCTGACGGGCGCATCACTGTGGAAGAGGCTGCTGGATTACAGAGCACATCAAACAGTGTCCCACAGGGGAAGGCAAGTGCTTGAGTAGGAATATTCATTTCACTCTTAATGAAACCTCCTAGGAATACTAATAGCAGAGAACCTGATGTCCCGATGGCTGTGTGAATGAATTGGTGTTGCTCTTAAAATGATGGCGGGTAACCCCCTTTGGGGGTGGCTGAAGGGAGGTATGGGAGGAGAACCTGTGATAGAATGGTGATAGTTCTGATGTCTGCCTCATGGCTCCATGCTGACATCTGACCTCGAGTTTTAATTCATTGGTATGTTTCTGAAAGGTCTGGACAAGGTAGCTGTGTTCGTGCTCCCATTGCCAGGATGATGAACAGCAGCCAGCTACTAATGAAAACAAAAATACCTGAAAGTCAGGTTGTCTCTTATACTTTAGGAGCCTGGGGTTTGATGCTGGATAAAATTGTTTTTTACAAGACAACAATGTGATATAAGAATTAAGCAACTTATGAGAGAGCTGAAAACAGACATGAGTTTAGATTTTACACTTCCTGTGAAGTTTGATATCAGCAAATATACTGTAAGATTAATTTTCAGATAATTAACCACTGAAAAATTCATCCATTGGATGAGGATACGTGGCATAACTTTTATTAGTTCCACTGGAGAGGTGCCAGTTTACGCTAATGGGTGATCTAGCTCAAATCCTGTCCAATGTCGCAATCAGGAGGGAAGAAAATGGGCTGCGGGGACACCTCATCAGAACCCATGTGTAAATGTATTTTTAATGGTGAATACTCTTATTGGCTTAACTCAGGCTTACAGAGAGGACTGTTATGTGATTGCTAATGCTCGGAATATTGCTGAACAGAGTTCACAGGATGCTCACTGTCTGCACTGACAACACTGCACATTGTCCCCAAAAGTTTCTTCAATTTCTGTTCTACTACCTTTTCTTTTGTCTTATAACTCCTCAAATCTGAAGATCATGTTTCTTGTATGAAGTTATAAATTGTATTATTTTTCTGAGGATTCATTTGTAAGACTAAACAGTTGCATCTTTTACAATTGCCCTTCAAAAGTGGCACCCATCACTTCTATTTCAGACAGCTGTATATGTGCAGTTAAGGAATCCCATGTCTCAACCTAGCAGAATATCGAGTCATTCACTACATAAACAGAACAGGATGAAAATTCAGAATGAATAATCTATTCAGTGCATAGTGCCACCTGTGTTAGTAGTTTATAAGACTGAAGCTTTTCAGCACTGTAAATTTCTGCAGATATTTTTTGACTAATACACACAAGAATAAGTTTTGCCTGTGGCTCACAAGAATTACTTCTATAATCAAATGCAAAATTCATAACTTCCTAGTTTGCTGTGATTGCAAACTACAGAGTGTGAAAGGTCACAGTGTGTGCTGTTGAATTAGTACAGTGTGAAACTCTCTGTAATGAAATAACAATCTGAAGTAGATTTAACCAGAAGTCAGAGTTAAACATTTCTGGTGCAAATAGTCATGTTGGAAAAGCTCAAGCAAGCGAATGTTTGTAACAAGCAACCATCAGGGGACAGGACAAGATAATCTAAATCTTGTTCTGCCAGTTCAAACAGATACTAGCAGCACTGTTGATTCAGCTAGGCATTCCTGATATAAACAAGCTGGATGGTTCTCATTAATTTTGAATTCTGTTAGTCTTCAGTTTATACCTATGCACATCCTGAACCTCACTAATGGGAATAATCTGGAAATCCCAGGCACTCAGCAGCTCTAGGTTACGTTTGGTACCTGTGTGTTTGCAGGATCCTAGACCACACAACAGTGGGTTTGGGCCCAGGACCTGCCTGAGGACCGGTCTCCTGTTTAACAAAAGTGCTTGTACCTCTTTTACACATGTGCTTAAAGCTGTAACACTGAAAATATTTGAGGACTCACAAAATCAGGATTCCAGTTCTTCAGGTTAAGCAAGTGACAGAACTGAGGGAGTGTAAACTTTTAACCTTATCCTTTAATTTCTGGATCATTTTTGTCTTTCGTTCCTTAAATAAGAAAAGGAATATATGTTGGGGGCAGAGAGGAGTTAAGGATCTTTTCTTGGAAAAATATAACTAAACACTTCTGATATATTGCCAAACTTACTTGAACTCCCTTCCGAAAAGAAAGGCTGCGGCACTGCCTTGTAGCACAATTGCCTTCTGTTCCCTCTGAAGTTGCTAGTTTTCATGTAGGATGAGAGAATGAGCAAGTCTAATTTAATTGCTGTTACTGTAGTAACTTCAAACTGTTACCAAATAATTGTACTAAAAATCCAGGTATTACTGTACAGTTGGTTTTCTTTGTTTTGGCTTTTTTGGTGGCTTTTGACTTTTAGTATCCATAAAGCTAAGCAAAGTTTCCCTGAATTGAACACCAACAAAAAACAAACAGCATTGCTGGTAAGTAAGAGAGAGGCTCCACAGTTGTAGCTTAAGAGCTGCACAAACATTCTGTGTTTGGTGAACCACTCTTTATTTTTGTGGTCTACAAAACTACATTCAGAACACAGCATAATTAAAACAAGGACAGAATTCATGAATTCATGAAGCATTTACTATGTAAGCCAAAGAAAAGATAAATTATATGCCTGAAATGTTTCACTGAGCCATGATTCATACAAACAAAAGTGCTGGCAGGAATACATTCTTTTGATATGTTTTTCTAATGACTGAACTGAAACTACAGTTTAAGTCTAAGGTGTTTATTACCCCCAAGTTTGGCTCCTCAAATGAATGAATAGTATCTGTTAACTTCTAATACTGACTTTCTTCTGTTATTTTTAGAGTTTTCTTTCATTATTTGCCTCCAGGGCTTTCACAGCATATTATGCAGTGAGCTGCTACAGAGGTTTTTGTGCTTATTTGACTATGCCTCTGAAAACATGATATTGTAGGACTCCACATTATCTCTCCCTGATTTATATGCCAATGGCCTGAGTCTGTGCTCCTTCCTACAGCAGTATTCCCATGAAAGTGCAAGAAGGATCTATCAAAGTCCAGATCTGAGCTGTATCTCAGTAGCTAATGGCAACCTTGGCTTGGAAATCCTGGAGCTGGTTTCCCCATGCGGTAGTGGGTCATTACAAAGCCCGTTTGTGCTCTACAAGTCAGAGTTCAGGGACTTTTGGATGGCAACATGCCTCAAGCTCTGCACAGTCTGAAACAGCTTTCACTTCTGAAGGGCAAAGAATGGCTTTAGCAGGGAGATATACTGGAGGAGCTGGTGCTGCTACTGGGGGTACCTGTCACCTCTGCAGTTGCCCCAGGCAATATCTACAGTGCTTAGCAAAAAGTTTGCTTATTTTTGTTTGATAGCATCAAGTATTTCAGTTATGAAGCTAGTTTTGTTTAGCAACATATCTTCTGCTTCCAGCTGCTTTGGTCTCTTGCCTCATGCCTTTGTTGCCTCTTTAACATCTGAAATGGAGCCAGCATTTTTCCTCTGACCAGAGCTCTTTAGATGGCATCCCTGGAAGCAGGGCTGCTGAATCTGGTGTGGCCACGCATGTTCTGCACGGGACATATTGTTCTTGGAGCTACTCTGGCCTGTAACTGGCAGCTGGACAAAGTGGGGTGTTAGACCCTTCTAAGAAACTTCTAAATAGCTATTGAAGCACTCTGAACTACTGTGTTGTGTTTCTGCCTGGGTAAACTTGGAAAACGATGGATGGAGAATTAGACAGAAGTCTGTTCCTGCAAGTAAAACCTTGTGTATTTTAACTCCTTAAATGCTTCTTTGGGACTGACCACTCCATGCTCATCTTTCCTGATGCCAAATTAGCCCTCTGAAGTTTTAAATCTTTTATGCATCTTTTGTGTGCTCTTTCCTTTAGTGACATGCAGAAACATATGTCCTGTGAAAATCCTATACAATTACTGTGGTTGTTTTAATTGCCCACTACAGGGAAAGTTTTTCAAGAAAACTATTTTATTTTATTTTTCCTAGTAAAAACAACACTGAACAACTATGTCTAACTGTCAAGTTAGGGAAAACCCCTTGGTGTCACTTAGACTTCCAGGCAGCCTGAAAGCAGTGGTTCAAAGATGCTATTTACTGGAAGCATATGGACAAGCTCATGAGTCTTATTTCTTGTCCTGACTTTTTTTTTTCTCCTCTGGACATCCAGTATCCTAACTGCTTCTGTAATGACTGATTCCTCAGTGACCAGATGTGTACTGCTGTTTAAATAGTTGGGGCTGATAGCATCTACTGAAGAATTACGCCACTGCTATGGTTGCCTGTTCAATTATGTCTCAAATCCCCTACTGAAGTTGAGGCCACTGTTGTGCAGGGCACAATTTACTTTAATGCATCCCTGCATTTCCAGTGTAGACAAATAAAGGGGCAGAGGATTAATAACACCCAGACATTAGTAGCCAGATGTAGTACTCTTAAATAATTTAAAAAAGAGAAATGCTGAGTGGGACATTAGGACTTGATTCAAGTTTCTCTCCCCTACGCAATGTTTCTTGGCTTCACCTGCACAGGCTCAAGGCCAGAATGGCAGGCAAAGTCATCATAAAAGTGCACCAAGCTCTCCAAAACTTGTTCAATAAGAGTTGTTTTGTTTTTTCTAGGTGTCTAAAAAGAAAATGAGTAACTCAGTATTGCATATTAGTGAGTGCTTGAGCACAGGAAAACTATTTTTGGGCTCTGGGAACTGCAAATCCAGGAGGAGAGGAGGCAGCTCTATCATCTTTGGAAGAACTACTTTGGGTCATTGGTCTTTTCTTTCTTTTAATCTGTATGATGTTTGTGTTTGCTAGATAAAAATTATTTCTGGAACTGCAGAATACGGAATGTCAAAAGCAATCTTTGTACGGTACAATCAGACCCTGAGCCATCAAAGGCCAAGATCTCAGCATGTGTTCCTATTCACAAGTTCAGCTTTGAAAAGAGAAAAGCAATGTTGTTTGGGATGCCATATGCAACTTTACTTGTGTTTGTTATACTTGGTAGCTGAGAACAATGTTCCTCCAACCGACAGCAAATGCTGAATATATTAAAGAAAAGGGGAAAGAGATGTATAAATGCTCAGTTGTTCTGAATACGTAGGCTGGAGAAGTATGATTGGAATTAGGGTTGTGACTCTTGGAGCAACATAATGCAAGTCACAAATGTTACTTTTGCATTCCACTAGAAATTAAGCAAGATAGGACTGAGGAAACTCTGCCCCCTTGTTTTTGGGTGTTGTTTGTGGTTGGTTTTTGTTGGGTTTTTTTTTTTTAGGAGATAGATGACTGCAACCAAAAAGACCTACAGCAGGACTCAGCAGGTGTCAACAGTCTCACGGCTGAACAGCCTGAAAAGGCAGAGGTAAAACAAGAACCAGCTACTGCAGTAGATAACTCCGTCATGAGTTTCCTCAAAACACTGGTAAGCTTTTGCTTCTCCTTCTCAGCTCTCTGTAAGCTTTAAATCACTTTAAGAATTCCATGTGGACATGTTGTGCTAAATGCAGCATGTTTGCTGTCACTGGCGCTGAAAAGTAATGAAGCCAAAGAGATGCCTCAGAGAATGACTTGAGGAATAGAGAGATGTGTAGGTACAGTGCAGTTGCAATCAAATTATGATGACCTAGTCTGAATGCTTCCTCTGCATAGATGCTTGTAGACCTGGAGGTATTTTTCAGCTGTCTTAAGGATTTTCTGCATGATGAAACTGTATTTTGTAATATCTCTATAAGTCCATTTTTATGGATTAAGTGGATGTATAAGCTTGAATAATATATCTTTGGTCTGGATATTTTTCATTTTAGCCATTGACTTTAAGTTGTTATTGAGAAACATTTCTATTATAAATTTTCCCACATAGAGGGGAAAAGCAATATTTGTACTACTTTCCCCCTTGTGCTAGAATAAACTGCTAGTTTCAATCATATGATCCTTCAGATCTTTTGAAAGACTGAGCTGGGTGTGACTGTTTCTTTTTCTTGAATACATTTAAGGTCTCCCCAAGCAAAACTGAAGCCAAAAGTGATTCTGAAGACAAGGTAGGCAGATTTCTCATTCTGTCACTGGTTACTTGATGGCTTTCACACAGGTATTCCCCAGCTGATGTGAATAAATTTGAAAGGCTGATGAGCATAAACAGTGCAATTCTTTGTATCATATGTTACTATCAAGATCTGAATTGCAAGATTTGCTGTGAGGTTGATGACCTGGTAACATTTTCTGTTGTTACTCTGACTTGCCCTTGATTGAAAACTCCAGGTCCCTTCAGTGAAGTACTCCTGAGCTCCCAGAAAACTCCATTTGCTGATAAGAGTTGTGCAAAGCTTCTTGGTTGCATATAAGCATCTCTCTTATCTCTCTTCATGCCAGCTGGAGCTCTGTGCCCTGATAGGGAGAACACGCAAGATACCCCTGCCTGTGGCAGCTCTGTGGTCAGGTGGGTAGGGGTATAGGCAGGATCCTGCTCCCACTCTCCTGCATCCACAGCTACTGCTGGGTACC
>JANHFX010011964.1:0-14188 GCA_027560015.1 Chloroceryle amazona | reverse complement strand
GGTACCCCCTTGTGGTGCAGGAAGATGGGCAAGGATCAGCTTCCCACTGAAACAAATAAAAAGCAGGGCTGGACAGGTACAGAACTGGTCTGAGAAGTGTTCCTCCAACAGGCAGATGTGGCCTCTTGCTTTCCCCTTCACAAAGCACTTGTTCTTGGATTCCACTGGCAAGAGGAAACTCATGTTGGGCATCCATGAGCAGCCTTTTATATCTGAATTCAGAAAAGTTTTATTATTATAGCTTTCATTTACAATTAGAGATATTGAAAATATCAGAATGATCTAATGTATTTAACTAGTAAAAAAAAAAATTGAACAACCTAAAGTACAGAAGTTGAAAACATGACCTTGTAAAATGGAAAAAATGTAGATGTTTAAAGACTTCTTCCCCTTTTTTCCAGTTCTGTTAGCACCAAAATTTACAATAATTTCAACAGAAGCAGAAGTGAGACTATTTTTATTAAGCTGCCTTCTATCTTCTAGTGTTTCAGTGGCTTATGTCACTGACTGCATAACTGGGAACTTCCAGATTAAATGTCCTTACACATTTTTATGACTATAACTGATTTTTTTTTTTTGCAATCCTTGTGATAAAATTTAATTAACAAATACTAGAACTGGAAAAAGTAAGTGGTCTTGCTATTAAGTAGCCAAAATCACTGTAGGCATCTTTTTGTTTTGTATCCTATTTTCTATCCTTTTTGTCCTATTCAACCTTTTTTATATATATATATATACACAGCCTGGTCCTAAAATGAAATCAGTATTTCCAGGAAACTTAGTGAGTACAGAGGGGTTACATCACTCCCTGATTATAGCTCAGTAATTCTGGAAATCATCAACCTGGGCTAAGGTCTTGCAAGATAACCAGAAAAGGGCATTATCAGATTGCACTGTTTCAGTCAGGCTTCTAGCTCTCTCAACTTCTGAAAAATCCAGTTATTCAGTCCTGTTTGCATACCTGACTTTATCCAGAGCACCCACGTGCTTCTGTAACAGGCGACCGCTGGTGCGGGTCTATTGTAACTGGGAAACAAATATGCTGTTTGGGTTTGGTTTGCTATCACATCTGTGAGGGTAAACAATCCCAGTGACTAGCAGGATATGAACACTTGCTATGTAGAAATTAAATGGGAATTGGTTTTTAGAACAATTCCTTTAGCTTCACTATCATCTTGATATAAAGGATGTGGTATTTTAATTGTATTAAAGGAAAAATGTTTTCACATTTTTTTCCTTTTTCAAGGTTAATTTATCAACTGTCCTAGAGAAAAGCTGCAGATTTTTCAGCTGATATGGTTAATGAGATAATGGTCATTTCCCCCTTGAGAAATAACTTCTGTCTTAATGGTAATGATGTGTTCTTAAGTGAGGCTTTTCCCTTTGTGCAGCCTGAGGGTCTCTTGAGTGCTGTGGGGCTTCTGTGTGGTCTGACTGGCACAGGGACCACTGTGCCCTTGAGTCCTGGTCACGCTGCCAATTTGACTCCTCATGCACCCCCTTGGCAGGGAGGAGCTGGGTTTTATCACAGGGCTCGTACGTTCTCAGTGTCTCTCAGCTGTGTGCTCTCACAGCCAAGAGGACAGTGAAGCTTTCTTGTAAATCTGGGAAACAGCCTCAGCCCACTTCAGTTTTGCATGCCACAGCAACGTACCCCCTCCTGCTGAAACGCAGAGGTGGGTGGCATCAGCAGAGCTGAACTCAGTGGGTTCTGTAGCAACAGGTTGTCAACAGTGATGCCTCTGGCTTTAATCAGCTGGCTAAAGATGTGTGTGCGTTCAGCAGCCTGGGCACACCTTTAATGATTGTCATTTCATCCATGTAAACACAGGAGTTTAATGAGTCAAGTCATCCTGCCTGGGTTGATCTGAGTTTAGCTAACATGGCATTTGGATCAGATCTGCCCCAGACCACACATTTGATCCCAGTGTAGCAGATCCTGACTTCTTCCTGAATCACTGTGTGGTTTGGAATATTGAAATTGGTACTGACTACTGCAGGGTAAAATGGCCAGTTTTGGTGTGACTGGCCACAGCTTCTTCATGGTACAAGGCACTTTGCAGGAGACGTGTAATCACACAACAAATGAAAACCTTGAGACTGAGATCTCAACTTGACATGCTCATACATGTTGCATTCTGTACTCCAGAACTTTTCTCCTACCTTACCACTCTATAAAACAGGGCAAAAAGGAAATGTTTAGTTTTAATACTACATGTATGAGTGTTTGAATGTTTTCCATGAATGAAATAAGAACTTTGCAATAAGTACTCAACTTCAAATGCTGTTGTACAAAAGGAATCAAAAGTGGAAAAAGGCCATGGTGGGCAACTTGCTCCGAAGACAGCAGCAGAACCCCAAACAAAAGGAGCCAAGAAAAAGAAGGCGGAGAGTCCCAAGCTAGGACACAGTACCTTTAGTAAACTTTTTAGGCATAAGGTCTGTATGAAACTCTAGCAAGAGCAGAACCCTGAGCAGTAACAGATGGCTCCTGTCACAGAGAGAATTTGTTTAATTGGTAATAACTGAAATCAGCATCTGGGCAGTGCCCCTGCCATGAGCATTTCAATACTCTGCAATATGAAAACAATCTTCAGATGCAACTTTTGTCTTGTTATGCCATCTGTGAACTCAGGATTCCAAAGCAATTCCTCTAACCTTCCCCACTATGTGCTTCTCAGTTTCACTTACTAATGCTGACTAAGCTTCCCTGGCCATCTAAAATAAAAGGTACTGACAAACAATGAATTATGCAGATACGAACAGAACCTGTGATTGTAGGACAGACAGGTTCAAGAGCTCAGTCCCCCTACAGCTAGCTAAGGCTTCATGATCCACGTTGCTTTAACTGTCATGTGGTCAAAATTGGTGACCTGGTGAACGATAACATCTGATATAGTGTATAGAATGGTAGAGGAAAAGAAGTCTGCTTTTCCATAGTTGCTCAAAATGCACACTTTCTGTGTAAATGGTTGTTTCAGAGAATACTATTTTTTTGTCTTAAAGAAAAAAAAAAAAACACACACACAAAAAAAACCCAAACACCACAGCAAACAAACAAAAAAATCCACACGCTCAAAACTTTTGGTCTTGAGGTCAAAATAGGGGGATTTCTGCATTCTCTGAAGATAATCTGCCATGATATTCTGTGGCAGGGAATCATAGAATTTTAGCTTTTTAGCCCAAAGAATGCAGAAGCAGAGACCCTTCTACTGGGGGAGGAAAGTAATTAATATTTAATGTTCTCTAAAACACCCACATGGAATTTCTGGTGAGTAGGGGGCTTTATAGTCAAGGGCAAAAGGCAAAGGGAGTTCTTTAAAATATTTTCAAATAAAATGTTCTTTCCACTGTCTCTCTTTTGAGATTAAAATGTCATTTGAATATTACTGAAGGAATAATAGTCTTCCCAAGGGTTTTAAGCCTACAGATCTTGCTGACAGCTTAAAGCTGACCTCCTCTTGTATATACTACATTGATAACTAATAGTTTTCATATTTAATACAATCAAAATATGAATTCTTTTCCATAATAAATTAGAACTTCCTGGTTTAAAAAAACAAAACAAAACAGACCTGGCTAGTATTTTTTTTTAAGGTAATAAGCCTCTTCTACAACAGTTAAAAATCTTGCAATGTGTTGTTGGGAGAGATGATTGGCTTTCATTAGGCTATTTGATAACATTTTAAAGACTTGGTCTGGAATTACATCAGTTATCTTGAAGGAATACAACATCACTAATTGTTTACACCAGTAAAATGTCATTACTACTTAAATAGTTTTTTCTTGTTTGTAAGTTTATTTTCGCAGCTTTCTTTGCATGTACAAAATACAGAAGTAATAACTGAGGTAACATTTATGATGTATTAAGAATAAATGAGATGAATTAAAATGATGCCAACAGTTTGCTTGGAAGGCTGCTGGAAAGTGGAAATTCAAATCAGAGCACTGATGTAACAGGCAACTCCTGAAGTTATCACCCCTAGTGGAAATAAAAGTTCTATTTTTGAAATGCCTTAGTTTGGTGTGTCAGCTAGATGAAGAGGAAATTAATTTCTTTATTTGAAATGATCATTTTAATATACATATTCATATTTAATTTTAAGCACTTCTCTGTATCCTCTGGAAGTTCTTTTTCTGCAAGTCTTCCAAAGTGCACTTCTTATCTTAGTTAAGAATAAATTGACTATTAGGTTAAGGGAAACATTGTTTTTCAGTGTCCTGTGTTTACATGACTACTAACTTTAAAGTATCTTGTGAAAGCTGTTTTTGAACAGTAGTGTTTATCCTAATATGAATCCATAACGCGAGCTGATGCAATCTGATTTGGCCATTTGACTTCAGACAGTTTGGATGGCATTTGGTAGTTGGGTCCTGTCTGGTTTTACTCCCATCCGTGTATATTTGCCTTGCATTGGAAGAGAAGTACTAACACTTGTTTTGTGTTAGCACTTCAGCCAGCTTGTGGCATGACATGACTTCTTTCCACTTGCTCTGGATTTTGTTCATCAGAGCTAGCCATGAAAAGAAGTTCTTGGCTCCTGTAAGAGCTCTCACCTATTCTTTCACACACTGTGAAGCGTGTGGCAGGCTGCCTAAAGCCAGGGGTGCTGGGCTCCCATTTACTTGAGGTTGTGGCTTGCTGCTCTTTTGTACAGCACAGATACTCCTCTCTCATCTTCAGTGTAAGCTGTGCTGGATGTTAAGGTCAATATATACTGGTATATGTCACAGGCCAAGAAAAGCTTAACAACTGAATGCCTCCTGGTTTTGTGTATTTTGATGAATCTAGGAGACCTATCACTGTGATTTTTTTATTTTTTTTTTCCAAAGACTAAATCCCACCTAATGCACAAAAGTTAGTGGATAGACTAAACCCAAACTCCAGCACCTGCAGAGCTTCTCTTTGTAGAGCTGCACCTCCTGTATAAAGCCACTGTTGTTCTGTGCCTTTCATTTCCAGGCAGTCCTTTGCCTATGTTTTGTATCCCAGCTAGTGAAGCTTGAAGGTGCTGTTAGCACGTCCCAGACTGGTATGCAATTCCCCCGGTGGAAATAGACCCAGCTCTGGTTTGTACATGTGCACTGAAAGTTGCACGTGGAGACTCAGCACAGAAAAACCTCTGGTAACGTCTTTAAACCCTGTGTAATGTTCTACCTGAAGAAAAGGGGAATGCAAAGAACAAGTTGAGGACCGCAAGCACAGCATCATGCATGAAGCAATTCAACACAGGTAGAGGGATGGGAGCTGGCAGTCCCTTCAGGCAGCCTCGCCTCTGCCAGGGATCAGTTTCCATGGCTGCAAGAGCCAGGACTTTTGCAAACATTCACTAAAAATAAAATAATTTGTGACACTGACAATTCCTGAACTGTGTAACTGTGAGCACTGACATTGCCAGAAACAGACTTGTCTTTGTGTTTTGTTTCCCTTCAGGCTGCAAAAGAGACCCAACAGGCAGCTAATACCAAAGTGAGTAGGATGATTCAAGTTATCTGTATGAATAATGCAGCCAAAGGGTAATTACTCTCGCTGTCATTTTCAGTCTCGAAGATGGTGTTTTAATTTTTTTATCAATTAATCATCTCTGTTATGAAGGGTGGGTTGCTATGTAACTTGTTTCCTCTGTTCAAGACATTACCTGATTTGAAAGGCCAGGGATTCAGCTCATGAGCTGCACTTTGAAGTCTTGCGTGTTCTGTGCAGTGATGGTCTGCTGTGTGCTTCTTGCACCAGGTGGTGCCTGAACGTGCTGCAAGTATCTTGTCCTTCACACGTTTCCAATAGCCTGTGTGTTCCTCTCTCTCTCTAGAGCACGGAACAGCAGCCTGTAACCTCTGTTAAAGCAGATAAAAATGTCCCTTCCTCTCAAGAGCCACAGACAACTAAGCAGAATACAAAAGCCCCTGAGCCTGCAGTCCAACAGCAGGCACTGGCCAGTGAAGCCCCCAAGGAGGTGACAAAGGAGAAAGCATCATCCACTCCCATGCCACTGAGCAAGCTCTTTTGGAAGAAGGTATGTCTGGATTTTGGAGCTGGTCCATCTCGCAGCTTCAGGAGATATTGCTAAGCATAAAGTTAAAATAAAGCAGTCTTGTGCTGCAAACGTGAACATATCTTTCATGCTAAATGCATGAAGGGCATAAACGCTGTATGCACATCCAAATGCATATGTAAGGTTTAGGCACTCACAGATGTAAATGGTTAATAATGACAATTAGATCTCTGCAGAATAATCTTATAAAACGCACTCTTTTAAACTTGTCTGTAGTATTTTTCTTAATGATATTATGGAAAGAGATGTTATTCTCTGTCAATTCAATTCATTTGTTAAAAATCTCCCAGAGATTAAAGCATTATTTACCAAATTATGCCATCAATAGAGCTATGGCTATAAAACCCTTTTAATTTTTATGAGAACTATTTGCTTTATTTCTAAATGTCTGAAAACCTGGAATCTGGTGCATCTATTCTTACTCAATAGAAGTTTCATATCACAGTGGATCAGTCTTTATGTTTAGGGATTGAGGTTGATTGCTTGGATGACACATTTTTTCCTCAAGTTAAATAATATTTTTTAACTAAAAGTAGGACTAACTTTGAAAACATGGTTCCTGTTTCCATGATCCTAGTGATTTATAAGCTGAAGGTTTATTCTCTTCTCATTTCATTGAAGACAAGAGCTGTATTAAACTTAACTGAATCACTGTATGTTGAATAACTGCTTTCCTGGGCTTCTGTTCAAGTTCAAATCCCAGAAATGAACTGTGTCCAAACACACAGATGCTGACTGCGCAGCCAGCTCCACAGCTTCTTTAGCTGTATTTTCCCTACTGAGCAGTGATACAGTTTGAGTATCTTGCATTAAAAAAAAAAAAAAAAAAAAAAGGTGTTTAGGTATTAACAGAGCAAAAATGCTTGGAAACTATCAAAGCTTGAAACACTTGTTACTTGGGACTTAATTTTCTGTAGACCTGAGTGAATCAGGGACTTAGATGGAAAGTTGTGAAACAGAGGGAGAGGGAGGCTTTTTATACAGCCGTTATTGCTACAGAAACCTCCTCCCCTGCCTGAGTAGCCTGGCTTATTTGAAAACAGAGATGGGAAGCAGGATGTATGCTGAACATCAGGATGAAGTAAAAAAAAAAAGAGAAGAGGCCTTCTGGCAGATGGTTGTATGCAGGTTGAATGTAAAATTGAGAGTAATAAATCTGATCTGAAGTTCAGTAATTTTATAGTGAAGTAACAAGGTCTTTTGTGTTTGAAAAAGCGTGTAAGAAGGGAATGTTTTTTTCAGAAAAAAAGAAAAAAGGAAAATCCCTCCTTTGGAGGAGAAATTGGATAGTTGATTTAAAATTAAAAAAAAAAAATTAATCTGATAAAATTTTGTTAAGATTTCAAAACCTTATTTTGAAAGATTAACCCAAACTAGTGCAGATAGAGATATTTTACTACTCTGTATAATGCAAGTTCTACCCACAGTGAACATCAACTCCTCCTATATTGTATCATAGCTAAACTAGGCCTAGGTACCTCCGCTGTGTTTCTTTAACCTCATAACAATCTTCATAACAAGTCCTGGAATCTCAGACATCTCAGGCTTATAAACCTGGTACTAAAGTTGTGTTTTGCTTGCTCATAATTGTGGGTTTAATTTATCCTATATCATTATCAGTGGATGGAATCTGTTGTAAACAATTCTCTACAACTCCGAGAGGGTCTTGGTTGCTACCAAAAATATTAAGGACTAATTAAGTCATTTGTACAAATGCAGTGAGATACAATAGCATGTGCAATCTGAAGTTTGTAAAATGAGCCCATTTCTGCTTAGTTAGACTTTTTGGGGGAAATCATGCTGAGACCAAATATTTTTGCTAGTTTTCTGGAGTAAATTTCTGTAGTAGAGAACTGAATTTAGTCCTAAGAATTTTAAAAGAATAAGAAAAAAAATAATCTGCTCACTTGAGCATTGAATCTCTACCTATAAAAAAGACTGATGCTGTTATACTGGATTTTATTGACAGAGAATAATATTATATTTCCTTTGATGAAAGACCCTGGTGACACAGTCAGCCTGAAGCTTAAACATAAAATGAGGATAGATGTTTAAAAAAAGGTCCTTATAGTACAGGTTAGCCTCCAACTCAGTTTGGTTTGAAGGCTTTCTGGCCTACTTGGTGTACTGCCCTTTTGCTGGGATAGAGAATCAAAGCTAGCAACTGTTCCAAATAGGTGTACGACTCAGAGCCATGTGTAGTTTTTTGTTTGAACTAACAAATAGCAACCGTAACACCCAATAGATCCAGGATTCAGATCCAGCTTCCCTCTTTCCAGGCAGTCTCTTAAATATCTATCTTCTGATGAGCTTTCACTTCAAAGTAAAGCTAATGAAGTGCCTGTCAACACATTGCAGTTAATGTCGCTGTTCTGACTACAGACAAATAAATATGTAAAAGAAAAATCCTTATTCAACTCCTCAGATGGAAACGACTTTGACTGTATTTGTCTCATTTCCAGTCTGCATGAGAATTTTAATAACTTTCTCAAATGTTTGTCGTAATAGCAAATTTTTTTTTCAAATACTAAGGGATAGTAATAGAAAATTACAGTTAGTATTTTCCTATATTTGTGTTGGAAACCTGGTTTGAAGACCTTGTAGATATCTAATCGGGAGAGAGAAACTTGATGCTTCATTTATATCTGATCAAAGCATGCCAGTAAATGGAGGAAAGTGACTGAGGGAGTATTATTTAGACTACTCTATGAATTATCTTTAAAAACAGATATAGGTTTTAACAACTAGACCTTTTTTTATGCTGTTGCAATTCTGTTGCCATACTAACACAGAAAAATCATGCCTTTTTTACTGAGGGGCATTTATGCACTCATAATACGAACAGCAAACTGGTTACCTATTAAGTGAAGCAGAATATCACCTTTTGTTGCTGAGCCTGCAACCATACTCTGCCATAGGAAAGGAAAGATAAATATTTGGGTGGAGTGTGTGAGATAGATGTTAAAAATACCCAGGTCTTACTAAGTTCCTCTCAAGCTACCAACTTTACCTGCTCCCATTCTGGAGTATACCACCCGTTAGGCAGGGGAGGAGGAGATTCTGGCCAATTTTTGCTGGGTAAATGAATGAAGGAATGTGAAATAGAATTCCTCCTTCCCGGGGGAGTGAGAAGGACAATAAACAATGGGCTTTTGGAGTTTTTTTTTCACAACCTGACTACTATCACAGCTGCCATCCTTACAGCAGGGAGGGGCCTTCCCTTCCTCAACTCAGCAAACCAGTAGGATTTGTGAGTCAGAGCCACACTCCTGGGCTGTTTACTGACCAGTGCAGCTTAATCATAAGCTGACAGTGGTTAATACTAATTGGTTAGTTGTCTGAACTGTTACAGCTCAAAATCTGCTGAGTACCACCTTCAGGCAGCAGCTGCACATCACAGAGGGCTTCAGGGTGGAGATCTGAGCATACGTTCATGGCTAAAGCTGAGTTACCTTAACTGCAGGAACCTCTCTCGCTTTTTCATTGGCAAAGGAGGGCAGGAAGGTGGGTTAAAGTCTCTCTAACCCTCCTTGCTTCCTGCCTGTGAGTTTGCTAGAGGCAGGAACAGATCTCAAGCATGACTGCTCTTTTAAGTGGAAATTTCTTGAGCAAAAGGTCATCTCATGTACATTGTTATGATAAAAGAAAAACTGCTTCATAAAGAAGGTATGACCCAGGAAAACCAGAACTGTTCCTTGTGTCTAATGAAATTCAGTGGAGGGTGCCAGTTCACACTCTAGCACAAGATCAAAGCAGGGTCTAGTGTTTACCTCAATTTTGTGGAAAGATGCAGCAAACAAAAGAAAAACTCCTATGAAAGTTATCCAGGTCACAAGTTACACTCTCATAAGGTATGGTCAGCAACTTAGGTAAGAAAATGGTGTAGTAATGGTTCCCCAAAACAAAAGGAGGCTTTGCAAGAACCAGAAAATTACTCAGAGTAGATACAAACTTTCCACCATAAATGTTTTAAGTAAGCTTACTACTAAAAGAAAACTAGGTACACAGTCATTTAAGAAACAGAAGAATGCTTCCCAAACACAGTGAAATAAAGAGCCTAGTAAAATACTATTATAAAACACAATTAGTAAAGATAAAATATTATTTTGAAAGAAAACAAAGGTAGTTCTGTAATAGAAAGCATTTCAAGCTACATTTCTTCTTCCTAAACTTGGCAGAGTGCCTTTAAACAAAGAAAAATAAAATAACCCAATAGCACTTCTGACTCCATGTTGCATGAAAATAATAGCTGACTTAGGTTGAATTTATTACAGTTTGTGTCTAAGGAAATTCACATACCCACCCATTAATCCAGCAACTTCAGCTGATCCAGTTTACAGGAGATATCTTACTTTTATACTAACATTTATGCATCAAAGACTCATGAAACTGTTAGAGTCAGACTGCTTGAAAATTATTATTACTTACAAATTGCAGTTTCTTCCCAAAACTAGTCACAAAACTTGATATAACTTTTAGTTTTCTCCCAGGAGAAGTAAAGAAACTGAGCCCATTGCTCTAGAGAACAGTTTAGGTTAGTGTAATAACATTCGAATTTTATTGACTGCATTTTTGTCAGGCTCTTCCTATTACACTTTCAATTCCTGCCAGAAAGTTCTCGGTGATTCTTTTAAATTCACAAATGGAAATTTTTGTTCTAGTTTCTTAGAGAAAACAGGAACAAAAATGAAAAACTCTGTTCTTAAAAGTATGTCAGAAAACCTTCCTTGCTAGAAGGGGTTTTCCCATCTACTAAAAGTCTATGCCTAGGTATTCTCTGCCTCTCTGAAGGCTGCAATATACCATGGCTTTGTGTCCTTCAGTCTCCAGGAATATCCCACCTTGGTCAGTCTTATCTGAGAAGAAGATTTTGTGGTGTATCTAGATTTTCATCATAAAAGGAAATCTCCAGCACCAGTTAATTCAGTCTTACACAGAGAGGTGGGTACACAAGAATGATTCCTGGAGATAATTACAATAAATTTATCATATTTTTTTAATAGCAACCCTAAGATCTCAAAGAAGACAACCTGTAACTTCTGCAACAACTTTGATATGTCTATCATACCAAATTCAAGTAACTGCATAGGTACATTGGATATCTAAGTAAAAATTTAAAAAGTGAAAATGAAGTATTCTAAAGCAGGATTTAGATTTCCTAAAGCCTCCTATGGAATCCATCAAGAAATGTACAAAAATTCACCATTTATTTTAAACAAATCAATCTCTCTGAGTAGTTGACTATCACTTAGCTCTTTTCTTTATTTAAATAGACAGTGCTATTCAGAGTTTGGCATTTTGCCCCAGGAGGCATTTGTTACCAGTATTGACAATAACACCATTGCATAGACGTTGCTTGAGAGACAAAACTCATTGGGGTTGTGGCTGTAAGAGTGTAGCAGTAATGTGATCCCAAACTGTAATCTTTGAATGATGAGCTCCCAGCAGCTAGGTTGCTGCTTTATTGAGCCACTGTTTCAACTCATGCAATGAATCATTTCCTTCAAGCAAATAGATGGTGGATTGATTATATGTATGTGTGAATAGGCAGAAATATAGATTAAAATTATTATAGATTGATTATCTCCAAAATGTTCATAAATATAAATTAAATCTACAATTCCACAGAGAAGTAGGCTGTGCTGCAACCATCTCAGGCAGCAGGGGACAAGGAATATTTATTCCCTCATCATTCTTGTGCCTCTACCCCACCCCCAAAGTGTTCATTTCTTTTGCAAAAGAGTAAAGAACAAAGCAAAATCTCTCATGCTGCTGAAGTCCATGGTGAGCCCCTTTCTTGCCTTTGAGGTCCCCTTTAACTCAAAAAGAATAAGACAGAACTAAAAGGTATAATATTGAGAGAAAATTGCATCAAAATATTGAATGGCTTCTATATAAAAAAAACCCTACATAAATTAGGATTTATTTTATTTTGCTCAGAAAAGAGGTGGCAGAAAGGAAGATGACAGCAGCATACAGAATGACTATTGCAACATAAAAGGTGAACAGGAACATCAGTTGTTGCTCAAAATAAAAGCAGTAGAACATCAAATAAAATTATTTTGTGAAAAACAAATATTTTTTTAAAAAAAACCCCAACATACTGTAGCTGTAGAATCCTTTGTCACGGGATGCTACTGGGTGTCAGGAATTTATATCAACTCAGAAAATGTTTAGCTAAACTTCTATAGGAAAAAAACCATCAAGGGCTATTAAACCAAAGATACATGGGAATCACCAATTTGAAGACAACTGGAAAAGTATGTAAAGACAGGGCTGCTGTAAGCTGCTGCTGCTGCAGGAGGCATACATTCCACTCTCAAAGTCAGGATCTGGGGCTGGGTGAATCTTTGGTATTATCTTTTAAATTGCTCTCATGTTCATGTGGTTAAAATTAACATGATTAAAATAACTATGAGTATGAATTACATGTGAGTTCCTGTGAGTACATGTAAAAAATTGAAATATCATTCTAAGATTTATTTACAGCAGTTCTTTCCTACAGTAACCATAGTATACATTTCAGCTGTGCTGTATTTTTAAGCAGCAGCACATGTTGAAATGTCAATACCAAGGGTAACAGCTTCTCTTTGATTCAGTATTGGAGGCTGAGAATATAACTTATTCTGCTTTAATAATGTTCTGTACCTTTTTTTAATAGGCTTTGAAAAGAAATAGGGATTGCTCCAGCTCAAATTACCTGGTTATTAGTATAATAGCTTATTTTTATGGCACAAAGGAAGATACTTTTTTTTTTATATAGTTACAGTGGGATGGGAATTAATTAGTGGTTCTTGAAGGCACAGAAAAATGTTATTTACTAGGGTATTTATAAAAGGCTGAATTGTCAGCTAAGGAAATGCTTGTTTAGCCTCCTGCCCAGCTGTGCCTCCACCTCCTGCAGCAGAAATGTGCCTCCTGTTCATGTATTCTGCTCTGCACAGGTCTTGTTCAGTTAAATACATTGAGCATTCCCAGGATAGCTTTGAGAAGGCTGTGGAATGAGACATGCAGGAGATTAGTCAATAAATCTTATGGGGATCCATATTTCAGAGGAATTTACAAACTGCATGCCTCTGGTTGAAGTAGTTCTAATAGAAGGAACTTTCCAGTAATTCACAAAAGCTCAGTGGGACCCAAAACCCTTCCAACGTTGCCGAGTACCCAGCAGCTTTTCTTGAACTCATATGAGGGTCAACGCTATCAAAGAGGGTGACTGACCCATGGGATTAAGTGAAGTAATAGATGAGCTACTTAACTACCTTGTACCTCAAGAAGTCATTTATATCTTTGCAACTGGGAAGAGGAGCTAGTGCTGCCAATTTGACCAGCCCGAGAATGCTGTGGCTGGGACGTTACATTTTTGTATTTCACTAGGAAGGGTGCTAAACAGAGTTTTAACAATTAATAAAGTCCGTGGTGTGTTTTAATTAAATCCTATTCCTGCTTCTGTATGCAAACTCCTGAGTATAATCTTTCTCATTTTTTCTGGTTTTACCCAAGGGTCATCTACATAATATCATTTAAATGTTTTATTTTTAAATTGTAATCAAATATTGTGTTTGGGAAGTGGTACTGTCGTTCAATAAAGGCTATTTCTTCAGTTAAACAAGTGCCTAAAATCCTACTAGCTTATATACTTCTTTGAATTGGTCTCAATGATGCTAAGAAGGTTTTCATACCACATTTGTTACCAACTTACAGTTGGTAACAGCTGAAGCACCTTGATTGTAACCTCTTTAAAAACCCCAAAACCTCACTGATTGAGTCTGAATGTTTCTTCCATTTAATGTTTGCCCTGAACAACCCCAGAACGCATCAGAAGAAGCAGAGATCGTAAGCAATGAAAAAGCAGACACATCTTTAGAAGCTGTGGCTCCTGACAAAGATGAGAGTAAAAGCCCAGAAGCCGCAGAAGTGAAATCTAGAAGAGAAGAAAGTAAAACTCCCAAAGCAAACCTGAGGAAGTTTTTTAAGCTGGTAAGCAAGACAATTTTGAGAGTTTAATGATGTGTTCAGTGCAAGGCGGGGTGTGCTAATTCTTGAAAAATCCTTTGAGATTCAATGTCTGTAAGAGCGTAGGAGTGAAGCTATGCCGTTGCCGGGGGGGGGGTGACCTTGCCCCCACCCCCCCC
>JANHFX010011962.1:0-16018 GCA_027560015.1 Chloroceryle amazona | reverse complement strand
GATTGTATATATTATAGGTAATATATACACATTATATATATTCTATATATTATATATAGAAGCACAAACACATGGAATACAAGATAGAGCTGATGCACTAAAATGTTTTTAAGAGATTATTAAGCTCCTGAGCATGGTTCTCTAATGTCTGATATAAATCAACCCTGTGCTGAGCAGATGCAGCCATCTAGAAGCAGCGTCTCTTGGGAGGGAAGGGAACCTGAAAGGTTCTGGTTCTTATCTGAACTCCCTTATGTTCTCCAAGTGCAAGGAGGATGGGGATTTGTAAAAGGGAAAATGGTTTTAAAAAGCAGTATGAGGGCAGTTCTGCCTTTTAAGAGCCCTTTTCTGAATTCCTGTCTTAAAAATACAAACACAAAAGTCAACAAACCCCAAGATGATGTGTATAATACAAATATATTAGAGAAACATCTGCAGGTGTGAGTTAGGGTCCCGCTGCACTGTGTGGGAACGAAGAGCCTGTGCCTTGAAGGGTTTGTAATTTACATAGATGACATAGCAAATGAGAAATGAAATGTGGACAAAAGGACACACATTAGTCTTTGTCTCTGCCCTTTCTCTGATATTATCATGTTATTTAAGGAGTGGAAGCCTGAGAAGCAATGGGAGCATCTGTAACTCTGACTGGGACTTCACCAAGTGATCCTGCTTCTTGCAGTTCTGAGGGTAACATGCTTAGACAGGGGCTGCTGTCTGAGTCAGAGGTGTCTTGAGAAGAACATTTTCCTGCTATCCCAGGTAAAAACTTGGGAGTCTGAGGCAAGTGAAAATGTAAATCACAACAGCACATTCATACACACCATGGCTATACAGACACTGAATTGTGGGGTTTTTTTAATAAGAAATAAATTTTAAAAGAAGTCTTTTAAGAAAAAGAAAGAAGCTTTTTTTCTTTTTTTAAAAAGAAAACTCCCCAAATGAAGCTTTGTTTTTGATGTGTGCAGGCTGGACTTTAGATGAATGATCTCCTTGCTCCAGTTTTGCCTTATCGCTTGTGTTTAGCAAAAGCTGCACCTGTATCTGACAGCACTGCACATTGCATGCTCTATTAGAGAAGATAAGCTGCACCCAAGCACTTCTTCTCTAATATTCAACCTATTAATGGAAGAGTGGACTTTGTAGTTTCTTCTATCAAAAGCCAACCATCTGGAGCTGAGGGAAGATGCCCAGTTTCCAAGCCTCCATCACGACAACCTTGAAGCAAATCTGGGAAGGGGAGAGGGATCCAAAGGGGTACTGCTACCTGAATGACCCTGGCACAAGGCTCCTGTGAGGTTCTCCTGGGTTCTTGCTCTTCTGTGGGGAATACAGGAAAGCCAGAGCCATCCCTAAGGCGAACAGAGGGCGTGGAACAGAAGAGATGATGACAGGACACTTTTATTTATAGTTTAACTAAAGCAGTGAGAAGAAGCTGTCTGGTGTGTGAAAGGGGAGTGAAATCACACTCCCCCTTCTCAGTCCCTTCATGCAGAGCAGTGGTAGCTTGGGTTTGGCTCTGCAGAGTTTACCTGTCACCTTAACTGCTTCCGATTGCCTTAGGAGACAGTTCTACGATTCTTCCAAGGAAAATGTGCAGGAGGAGGAGTTTGCTCCTTCAGCCTGCTACTTGCACCACTGGGGATTTCTTGATTCATCCTCACCCTGCCTGCCAGTTGTGTTTTATTGCAGCAATTTGGAAATGGACTCCTTAATTTTTCCCATTGTTAAGAGAATGGTGGTAACTTCACTTCCCACTTCATAAACAGCAAGGGGGAAATGATTACTGCGCTCTAATGGGACACTTGCTAAAGAGGGACCAGATCAAACTGCTGTCAGGTAGCATTTCTCCTCCTGAGCTGAGGGGACTGGGGAGGCTGAGGCTTTCTTCGCTGCTTTCTTCCTTTCTGATAAGTTTGCTAATATTTAAAACTATCACTGGCAAAATGATCTGAGTAAAAAACATAGATTACAATTGTTATTCAAAAGGTGTCCCAGTATTCAGAACAACCAGTGCTTCAGTAGGCATAAAGAAAACCTGCATCTGCCGGGGGACTATGCAGAGCTCCTGAAGAAAAATGGTGTGAAATTTAAATAATTGGATCCACTGTAATTCGTATATATCAGTTGCTGGAGTGATGACATAAGGAAAGGTAGTCATGTTGTAAGATACAAGAAAAATGCTCTCATTTACTTCTCTCCACCTCCAGCTTAGTCTACTGCTAGTTGAGATTCCTGACCTGGAACTAGAGATAGGTTCCCAGATAACTTCCTCTAGTAGCAAGGGAATAGAAATCTTAAGCAGCCAACAAGGACAATTAACATGTTTAGGAAGAAACTTTCTCATTAGTGTCTTCAGCTCATGTAGCTGGAAATAGCTGAGTATATCTTGATGCTCTTGGTGATAGTACTCTCTTTGGGAGACAGTAAAATGCCTGCCTTCATCCTCAGTAATTTTTTTTTTTTGCTTTCTCAGGAATCTTCTGGAGCACATAAGTACCTCCATAGCGTGTTTTCAGCTTCATTAGCAGCATTAAAACACGGCTGCCTTTTAAGGCAGAGATGAGGTGCATGATTGTGTGAGACCAGGAAGAGGAGGATGGTCTACACCAGTTGTGAGCATTCTGGCTGGAGGTTTTATTTGCTAAATGATACTGGGGGTTAGTAGCTGTAGTATGTGATATTTAAGGTTTGGCTTGGTTATGTTTCTCCTGGTGTCTATGTCCTTGAACTGTTCGTAGTTTTCTGTAGCACTTCATCCAGGCTTGGATGAAGGAAGTATAAGGGAGATGCCAATGAACTGGAGCAAAGCCACTGCAGGACAAACAAGGTGGTAAGGAAATTAGAAGAGGTAGCCAAGGGAATTGGACTTGCTTGGAGGGGATCTGTTATCCACTTTTCTGGCACTGATGAGGAAGAGCCAGGCTCTTACAGAGGTGCACAGTAGAAGAGTAACAGACAGCGAACATAAATTGAAGCAAAAGACCAGAGATAAGAAAAGAAAATTTTCATTTAGAGGATAATTAATCACAAGAACAGAAGCCCAGAGCAGTCCAAAGACATCACTGACCTTGAAGATCTTCAGCTCCCATCTGGCTAAAGCTCTGAGGAACATGGTCTGAAATTAGTGTTCACCTTGCTCTGAGAACAGGAGGACTGGAGATCTCTCAAGGCTCCCTGAATGCTGAAAGACTTGCTGATTCTATAATGGTTGATAGTTAAGCTTAGCTCTGTTTTACATCACTCAGGATTAATTAGGACAGACCTCAGAGTTAGAGCAGAAGGGAAGGCAGAATAGCAAATGCTGCTTCTTGCTGGATCTCCTAGGGCTTGGACTGTTAGGTATTGGCTGGTTTTCGATGGCAATATCATATGTTTGCCAAAATAAGACAACTTAGGCCTCTCTGCTTTAAAAACCTTATGTGGGAGAGTGCCTAGCTGAGCATCCCACATCCGAATCATCATCTTTGTTTTGCTAATGTGTGACTGAAGTGGCAAGATGGAAATGTAAGTAAGGTTGTCTTGGGTTTAGAACAATATTGCAAACAAAAACCTACATATAAAATTCAGAATCAAGGTAGCCCACAGTGGGAGGAGCACAGTCAGTCCAGAAAGTAGAGTTTATCTGAATCTCTCAACAGGAGTAAAGAAGCTGTCAAAGCTTACCTACAGCAATTTGAAGAGAAGACCTACTCCTGACTTTGCAACCATTTTGCTAGGAGGCTTAGATTATCCTCACAGAGCCACACTTCCAGCATCACAAACTGCAATGTGCAGAAACCAGCTATAGTTTGAGACTTCATCATTTATTTCCTATCTTCTCTGTGGGTGAGATTCTCAGGGGAAGAGAAATACAGGAGTCATCTTCAAAGAACAAACCTACTGGGAAGTAAGTTTCCCTTCTCATTGATTTAAATGAGGAATAAGAAGCAGAAGGACCTGTATATAGCTAGATATGAGATCTCTTCTGTTACATGCTGTAATACTTACCTCACCAATATTATGTATGTGAAAGTTTAATTCTAAAATAGCAGACCTAGAAGAGATTTTATGACCTTGAAAGCCAAGCTGCGTTGGTGTGTGCAGAGGACCTGCAGTGCTCTTCACTCCCATGAGCAAGAAAAATTATTCTAAATATCCTGTTGTTCTTGCATCTTCCAGGTGTGCTATCCTGGCATTCCTGTGGTTCTGGAGGAACTCTGCAGGATACAAGAAGTTCTTATAGAACTCACTTTAACATCCTTCTCCTTTGTTTTACTGTAGTGGATTAGTTAATATCAAAAGTTCTTTGCTGGAGAAAATATACTCTTTTCTTATGTTCTACTTGGTTTTAACACAAGACATGGATTAGTTCTCTCTGGTTTATTGTTTCTTACAGGTATAGAACAGCATCTTATAGAACACTCATGCCAGAGAGAGAGGGAATTTGCATTTATGCTATTTTAAAACCTATCAAGAACAAACTGCCACCACGCATGCACTTAATCTAGATGCAAGGTTTGTGCCTGATGGTGCTATGTGAATAGGTGTTTGTCTCCACGTGTGTGCATCTATCCTTGTAGAAAATTCACAATTTTAGTATTTCTAGCATATAGGAGTGAAACTGATATAAAAGCTAAAATTACAAAAAAAGAAACTGGTTAGATTCAGGATATAGACTGAACCTCCCGGTCTAGAGAGACTCTGCTGATGAAGACTCTGATTTTGCTGTTAGGGAAGAGATGTGATTTCCAGCCCAGGCTGGAGGTCAGGTACAGCAAGAAAAGATCTGCCTGTTTCTGTCTATAGGGAGAACCCTAAGGTTCATAATTTGGACATTTTTACTGCAGTAGATTTTATGCTAAATATTGAATACAGAGGTTAAAAATCCTGCAGAGACTCCTAGGGCCAGCATTATTGTCAGACACAAGAGGTAGGCCAACTGCAGCCTGGTTCTGCCGCAATGTTTGTGAAGTCGATCTCCTGCTTGCGCTCCATACTCAACCGTTCAGGGGCAGTGAAGCCATATCAACTTGAAGGCTAAATGCTTCACCAGCCAACAGAACACTAATATTTCCAGAGTTTATTTATATCCATTGATCACTTGTATAATCGTCTCAGACATTAAGATCCTTGAGTGGCAGCAATGGGTGACAAAGGCACTGGTAAAGTTTAAGAAAATGGAGATACTCTTGTGTTTCCTTGGGAATACTGTCAGTCCCTTCTATACCTTCTTTTACATACGATTAGCTACAAATGAAGACCTTTCTGACTTCTGATTTGCACCGGCCAGGGTCTGTTTTCTCTCAGCTGTTTGTGGGCATTGTGCTGCCAGCTCTGACCCACTAGCATTGAAGAGCTAAGGACTTTGGTGATGGCTCTGCACAAACCACAGCTGCTAAGGGCTGTGTACATTGAGGTGGCCAAAATTTATTCCTGTTACAGCTGAAGGAGGTCTTTCAGAAGAAGCAATGACAACAAAAAAGAAATATTAGTCCAAGGTATAAATGAACAAAGGTTTCTCCTATCACTTTTTCAATACAAGGAGTAGAGATGCTTTGGAAATTGTCTGTCGACTTTCTCATTTGGTGAAATGTGAAACGTTCCCTTCCCTGAATTTTTTATTTGATCATACATATCCTTTCTATTTTTAGGTTATGTTTTACTTTCATTACTCTGCAGATTCCTGTCTTTTCCTGAGTTGAAAGGCTAATTTAAAAGAATGAGACATCACTAAACTCTATTTGGTCTAGAATTCTAGTCAAGTAATTTTGGATTTGTAGGAAATTATGTTTTCAGCTTCAAGTCTCTAAGTTCAGTGGCAGAAACAAGTTGAATACTCCTCACAACTCTTTGCAGATTATTTTTATTCCCTTTTATGCAATCATTTGAAAGATCAGCTAATTTAGGAGATAGGGATGTCAGCCTGTGTTCATAATCCATCCCAAATTGAAGCCACTGTGACAGTCAGTAGTTCTTTCTCTTCCAATCTCTGTTGGGTCAACACCTGAGGGGGTAACATGCGGTAGGGTTACACACCATCTGGTTTACTGGCTAAAGAATACACCGGGACTTTTTCAGTGTCCAGCAGTTATAAAATAATTTCCTTCCTGATGTGTTGATCATATAATAGGCTGTTGTGGTATTAGTGGTGATGATGTTATGATGGGACACCACAGTGGTCTAACTCCTGCACAGATCAATGCGCACACGGGTAAATTTTAACAGAACATGACCCACGGTACAAAACAGCTTAGTAAGCAGATTCAGAACTAAGAAAATGGGCTTTGGATTCTAAAAGTTTGTGATCTCAGCAGCAACAATTTTAGACAAGTATTTTTTGGATTTAAGGTTTTATTCTGGGCTAATTTGAAGTCAGGTTTTTCAATTCTAATAAGCTTGATATTTTTTTTCCAAGCCATAAGCTTGATAGGTTCCTGATTTAGGAGAATCATCATTTGTGCTTCACTCATGTGAACCCAAATGATTAATTTGTAGGAAAGTGTGAATGTGTATGGTGTTTCCACATACTCCACTGCTGTAGTGGCTTGGTATATAGACAAGAAGTACTCAGTGACAAGAAACAAAGGATACGATGGAAATTGTGCCATTGCATTTACTGAGTACAAGATCTCAGTGCATAAAACTTCGGCTTTGTCATCATGTGTCTGCAGAACGAAAGATGAATACAATACTTCAGCTGTACATGGCTTTTAAATGGAAGCCTGAAATATGTCCAGTTTGTGGTATTTTTAGGACATGCTCACTTACCACTCAGCTATGAACACGATCTGCAAAGATGTGACACAGTTGTATTGCTTTTTCACTTAATGCTAGATATTAAATACTTAAGCAAAACAAGATAACTAAGAAATGATGTAGTAACCAGAGAGCTGTCTGGGCTTAGAAAGCTCTCTTGCAAGTTTAAAATATCATAGGGTAAAAGCAACTTGTAACTAATTTAAACTGATGTAAGTAATTGCCATTAAAGATCACAAATCGTATGTGAGCATATTTCTCTCCCCTTCTCATCTTTTTCTCCCTCATTCAATAGTTACTAGATCTTGTCTCATTATTAATTACTAGCAAGATACTTTTTTTGCCAGTTAAACTGCAATGACTGTTAATGGCATATTCTGGATTACAACTTTCACTGGAAAAGCTTTTGTACAACTTCAAAAACACTGCACATATTTACAGGTACCTTCAGACAGCTCTGCTGTCTGGGAAACTGGCATTGACCTCTATAGCAGAATGTGGTTGGCCTGAACCCCAGCACAGGAAATGAAATGGCAAACCATGCCTAATGTCACATCTTCATTCCTCCCTTTCTCTCTCTTTGTGGCTAAGTGACGGGGACCCTGCAGTCTGTGGGGCTGCAGCAGTTTTACACATCTGCATGCTCAGCGATAGCTATGTTATCTCTTGTCCTTAATTACTGTGGAGCACTGTGCTCAGTAACTTGTGCAGTGACACTCATTTTCTTCATTACTGGTGTCGTCTAAGGACTAACTTTTCCTCCTTCTCACCAATTCTGTAATTTTTACAAAAGCATCATTATTTTTTAACCACCACAGAGCATTGATAGATGCCTGGCACAAATTAGTCATTCCTTCTGGATAGTTGGTTTAACAGGAGGGTCCAGCTACCTTTTCTGGGGAAAAAATAAAGTTGAGCGAATGTGTTCTGTTTACATTTTACTATTTGCTTTTTTTTTTTTTCCTTCCTTTTTATATATTACCTAATTGTGTTCACTCTTCTCTTTCTCATGTCCCGCTATCCTTCCAATGTTTAGGTTGGAAGCGTCTGACATCCTGTGGGTGTCTGGCAGGAGACTGCAGTCAAGAAGACCACACTGGATTAAGAAGACCACACTGGATAACGGTGAGTCTTCTAGTGCTGCTTCTGTTGAAACTCATGAACAATCTTCTGGAGGCTACAGGCAAGTTTTCCCAGAGGACTTTTTTTTTTTGGTTTTCAGCTTTTACTATCTCATTCATGCCTGTGATCACTTGCAGATACACTTTATTGTATTGCTCTGATATTAGCATGTTCCCATTTGATTTCTGGTATAGCAGGGATCAGTTTTGTTAGCTGTGGTCAGAGAGCTGAAGAAACTGTTTTGACTATGCACAAGGGGTCTTGCAGTGCTGCTAAAAAGTGAATAACTTGAGTTTTCTTCTGACAAACACATCTCCTGACAGGGCCTCCACACATTCTCAGTTGAGAATGGAGCTGCTGGAGGGCTGTAGCCAAAGCCCAGCAATTCTCAATAAGCTCGACTGAAGCAAGATATCACTTGTAGAATGAAATTTTCTGTAAACTGCACACCTAGCAGACTTGGGTCAGAAAGACCACTGTTCTTCATGCCTTTTTTATTAGAGGTGTTTTTTGCTTGAATCAGATGGACTTGAGACCATATCACTTAATAGCCCTCATTAATATAATTCAATATACAGGCTTTTCTAACAAAAATGCACATCAATAAGAGCACAAGTTTTCAGTTCAGGACAAATATTTACGCTGTAGTTCTTCTGTTCATGGTATTGCAGTGTAGGGTCTAACAAGAGAAAACTGCCTGCATAAAACTGTATTTTATACGGAGTAATAAACCAGAGAGCAAGTAGATCCACTTGACTCACTGTAGCCACCAGCAAATGTACAGCTTGCACTTTCAGAAGTTGCTGATGTCTCTCTTCCTAACTCCTGTCAGGAATATATTTTCTACATTGCTGTACTTATTAAAAATAAGCACCTGAGGTTTCACAGAGACTCAAGGTACAAAAACTGAGTGGATACAATGAAGTAAAATGTACTAATTATAGGAGGGAAGTCAGCAGGGTTTAGAGTGCTGCCAGATCACACAATGTGTTTTGGATGACTGTAACTCCAGGGTTCAGTTTGTGGTGGGAAAATAAAATTAACATAAATATACTAATAATTACTTTCCTTGTCTGTGAAATCAGATTGAAAAGTCCCATGGGGGGAAAGCACTCCTTTAACGAGCCTTTGCAAAGGTGATGACTGCTGTGCTTGTTCTTGCTGGTATAAATTTGAACTTCTGGGAGTACATTGTGTCTGTCCTGACTACTTCTGTTTTCAGGAGAAAAAACAGGACATAGAAGTGTGCATTTATTTTCAGTTTATGCAAAAGAAGTACATCCAGGAAGTCATTTCATGCCTGTGCTCAGAATCCATCTTAGTGGAGAATGTCATGCGTGGGTAAGAGGTACAGGCTCAAACTTAGCTGCAGTCAGAACCCGAGCTCTTGCTGGCTTTAGTATTTTTTCACTAATGTGTAATAAGAATTAACTTTGCGCATCTTCTTGGGGATAATTAAAAAAATTATCACTTGAACCTCAAGTTTATTTGTGAACCTGTCAGCATTCTCCTCTTTACATGCTTTAAAACAGGCCATCTCACTACTGCTGATAACATTATGAACCTTATAAAGCCTGCCCGTGGCATCAGGCTCCAATATCCTTTTGGTCTCGTATATTGTGTCCTGTAACTTCTCTATCTTAAACTCTCTACTTTTGCTCACGTTATCTTAGCCCTGAAGCTGGATTTGCAGCTCTGAGGAGTAAGCACCTTAGTGATGAGAGCTGGAAATGCAGTAACCCAGGCTCAATTCTGAATATTGAGTACAAGGTGTCATTGAGCACAGTCATTGTAACTTCTTCTGCCTCTTTTTTGGTAGTCCACAAGGAGGAAAGTGGTCATCCTCTCTGAGAAATCCTCTCTTCTCACACGGTGAATTCCGCTACTTGTTGCTTATGCCGGGAGAAGTGCTTCTGCAGAAAGCAGAAAGCTGCTTCTGTCAAAAATCAGCAGTGCTCTGATTTTCACAACAGATCTGCTTTCCAAGAGCTCTAGGTCTTCAGCAGAGAGGAAAATCCCTCTGCTTACCCACTTTTTAATTCCACCAAACAATCCCTGTACTTAAAGACTCGCTGCATCTTTTCTTTCAAAGTGGCTCCTGATTTTCAAAACTGTTTTTACACTCCGATCTTAAATGTAAGAAAAAAAATAAAAAAATAAAATCTTATTTCTTGGAGCAAGTCTCAGTCTGAAGAGTATCCCAGTGTCTGAACACCTCGTATTTTGGGGTGTTCATATCAAGGACACCTAATGTGAATCTAGCTCCGTTCCAAGTCCCATGGGAATGCAGTTTCCTGCTTTGAAATATCCATCTTCCAGGGGATGAAGATGAAGGAACCTGAAATATATCACTTTTCTTCTTCAGGTTCTCTCTGCTGGCTCCCCCCAGCATCCCCTTGGTCTTCATGGGTCCTCCTATCTATTCTGCAGGTATTGCACTCCTTGGCTGTGCGGTTTGGCCCTTCCTCAGATAACAGCCATCAGCTCCCAACAGGCCTAACCCACTGGCTGAGAGTCTTATCCCTCACTGAGGCACTATCTCATCCCCCGCAACCTGCTGTCAGACACTTTTCCATGGACTGTCCTCTGACTTCTCTGTCCTGCTGAAACCCTTACACATACACAATTTTATCTTTTTTTTTTTTTTTAATAAATCAGACACTTGCTTTCTGTCTCTTCTTTTTCAGTTCCTCACATCATTCTTTATTACTTATTTCCCTTTCCTTTTATGTGTATTAATTCCATTACTGTGCCTCTTAAAAATAACTAGCAGCTCAAAAGCTGGTCTTGGAGCTTAAATGAGGATTGCAAAATCTCAGCAAATGCGAGGCTGCTCTTTGCAACACACTCTCACACATTTGTAGCAGGGCTCAGGACTGTCAAACCCCACGGTGCAATGCAGAGTCCATGTTTCTAATGCAGGGATTTGCATGTTTTTACCATTTATTTTGTTTTCTTATTCCTATCAGCACAAACAATTTAATCAGAATTTTCATTATTTGCTTTCCATTATAATGCTAAGAAAGTACACTGGAGAAGAAAACGTAGCATATGCCAGATTAACACGGGCACCAAATCCCAAACCAAACATGAATTTGTAGGGCCATGTCTGCTTAACAGCAACTGTGCTGATTAGCTCCAAACAATGCTGCAGGAGACAGTTTGCATACGAGTGTACACAGCACCATTTTATCTTGTATTGAAGCCATAAATGGTTGTTCCCAGAATGTTTGTTTTTCCAAGCTACTGGCAAAATGGTATGTATATTGATGCCACTTGGCCTGTCGCACTGCATTTATTCATTTCTGTTACAGAGGGAAGAAAAATGTTCCCTCTTCAAATTAGCTTAACATTTTCAGACTCTAACAAGATAAACATAACTGTGTGTTGCTTTATTTTTCTATACTGTGGCCTTGCACCAGACTTAGCAGTAGTACAAGGAAACAGCTCCCTAACATCTGACTACATCTCTTGGTGGGGAAAGAGTAGGGTCACTAGACAAGAGGAAAACACATTTGCAGCACATGAGCAGGTCACTTGTTATCAACCGTGAGCTGTCACTGAGTGAGCACTGCAGAGCTCTGTGCTGTTGATAGCCCAAGAGAATCAGTGGAGGAGCTGAAATGGCATTTGGTGTGGGCATACAGCTTTCCCCCAGCAGGAATGACTCTCCAGGTCTCTGTGTGGTGTATTCTTCACTCCTAAACCAAATTGGTTTCCCCCACCATGAGGATTTCTCATCATTGCTCCTCTCTGCTGGGAAGAGCACCCCTTTATTCCCACCTTGCTTTTTTTTTTTTTTTCTTTATGCAAGGTCCTTTTCTGTTGTGCTATAGCTGTTTTGATGCCCTTTGAGAAAATATTTTGCTGAAAGCTCTTTTATGGAAACCATGTAGAAAATATCAACTATATTTTCCCTGTCTTCTGGCCTGTTGACTCCTTTAAACATCTACAGAGGATTTTTGAGATATAACTTTCTTCTGTTCGTAAAACCAATATTGACTTTTCCCCAGTACATTAAATGTATTAATGTGTTTACTGATCTTATTTGCTAAAACATTTTCTATTCTTGTGTCTGGTACAGGTTTCAGGCTTCCCAACCAGCAGTTTCTCAGGCCTCATATGAAAGAAATCCTTCCAAAAAGCTGGTGCCATATTTTCTCTAGTTCAGACATTGGGTAGTCAAGAAGATTTTAAGTGAGAGATTATGTGGTGCATAAATAAAACTATAAATTAAATTTACAATTAATTTGGTTATTTAATCTTCAGTTCTTTTGCACTCTTGCTAAATGCCACCTGCTTGTGTTCTTTGCATGTTCCACAGCATCCTCTACCAACACAGAGACCATCTTGCACAGCCCCTAAAAGAGCAGCTCTTGCTTTCCTCATTACTTTCCTCCAGAGTAAGCAAAAAATTGATTTATCTTTTCTGCTGTGACCTTACCTTCTCTGTTTCTTTCAGATCCTGATCAAGGATCCCCAGCACCAGTTCCTAACAGACAGAATTCCTGCCTTCAGGGTATCCAAAGACAAATTGATTATTCATTTTGATGTTTTTCTCTCTGCTCCTCAGTCCTGCCAGCTTTTCCCTTGTTAAGGTCCAATTCGGTTCACAATACAACCAAGGACTCCAAGGACTACGCCAGGGTGAAATTAAGACACAAAAGAGGTCAGATGTAACTTGGCAGCCAATGGCACTTTATTAGTGCTCTTGCAACTTAGCGAAAGAGAAGGGAAGAGAAGAAAAGAAGAAAACAAAGTTGGAAAGAAGAAGAGTGATAGATTAGCATACCACCCACAAGTTCCAACGGTGTCCCATTGGCTGAACTCCCTTGGTGGGAGAAGCTTCTGTCTCTCAGTCCATGAATCCATCATTTATTGTCCACATCCCCTCGTCTTTCAGGTGATAGTCAATTTCTTCTTGCAACTGCTTTGCATCGCCTTGCCCCCAAGTACCATCACTCCTGTGGCTGATGCACGTCTACTACCATCACTGAGGGGTCTTTTCATGGTTTCCAAAAGAGAAGCAGGTGTAAACTAATGACCCAAGACTCAGGCTCATGCTCAGTTTGAGGAATGAGGGGGTAGGTGGGCACTGTTTAACCAAGTTTCCTTCTTTCGCGGTACTTTCCGAGGTAGAGAGTTGATGGTGTTCTGTGGTTAATGTCGAAACAAAGAACTCCCACACAGTCTCTACACAAGAAATATTTTCCCCCTATAGGGGCAGTGTTTGAGACAACTAATCAATGGTCCCTTACATCCTTTTTGATCCTTCTTCAGTCCTTGCTAACAAGTAGGTCAGTGCCTGCACCTCCAACCTGGTGGCCACCAGCTGCCTCTAGTCTGTCTGGGAGGATTTGACTCTCTTGGCTCTTCCTCAGGGGCTGTTCCCCTTTCTGAGGTCAGTATAATGGTGGTGAATTAGCTGGCTCCTGTTGCTCCTGCAAAGATGTTGTAGTCTGTAACAGAGAGGCTTAAAAGTGCCAGACTAGGATAAATGGTGTGCTCTGGGTCATTTCTCCTCTGGAAGCTTCCTTAAACTGCTGTTTCATGCAGCAGTCCTTGACTGCATCTGAAAATGAAGTCTCCCAGACAGACCTTGAGCCACAGAAGGGTGGGTGAAGCCACCAGGAACTGTTTTAGCTCAAAGAAAAGATGAGGGCTTCAGGTTCCAGTTTCATAAAGACTGCATCATGACAACGGGCCCCTGCTGAGGCAAAAGGAAAGAGGCTGCTTCCCCACTCTGGTTTTGCTGGGGTAGCAGGTTTTGCTGGCACATCTTGCTGTCAGAGCCAAGAGAAAAGCAGTGATGAAGCCTGTAACTGGGAGGAGGATGATAAACTTGGGAGCAGACTGAAACCACCTCCTTTGGGCATTCAGGAGTACCCTGGGGACTGGAACTGTCCTTACAACTCAACAGATTATTTCATTATTTCAGATTATTTCATCTATTTCAACATATTTTTTCATTATTTCTAAGGGTCTAGTTTTTCTCACAATTACACCTATGTATGTGTTACTGATTAAACAGAAACCTGTGCCTGAGAGCTACTATCCTTCTTTTCAAGAGTTATTGAACAAGCAACAAGGCTGCTCAAGGCATCTGAGCAAAGTAGGCAAAACCAAGTTTCCTTGCCTAGGGGCTGAGGATCTGGTACTCATCTGGAGCCAGACAGCTCCTGCAGCTCCAAGGGAGAAGGGAGGTAAGGAGGAGGAGGAGGTGGCAGCAGGGCTGGCTGGAAGAAGAGAGAGACAGAGATCAGCTTGCTGCTGCTGCAGGGCTGGAAAGCTGCAAGGGCCAGGGTGGGGAAGAGTGTCCCTGCCCTGCAGCCAGCCAGGCTCTGCAGGTGATGGGGACTGATGCTTCAGCAGTTTTGTGCCCTTGGCATGCATTAAACCAGCCCTAATAACTGAGATTAGAAGAAAGACAGTGCTTTAGGGCAGCTTAGCGAAATCCAACAGTTAAAAAATCCCTATGCAAAAGCAACAAGTGTTGGGTTGGGACTGAACAGTTTTACCTGATGCTGAAGGTGAAATAAGAGGTCCAGCTGGGCTGCAGCACAGAAATTTCCATCATTTTTAAGACATACCATCTGTTGTCTTCCTTCTCTCTCACTTTTTTTCTTGTGTTTGTTCTCACGATATCAATGAGTGATTTTTTTACTAAATTCAAAGTGTATTTGTGTGGGAGGAGTGGCTTTAGAAACAGAATCACATCACCATTGTTGATGATGACAGGTGACAACACTTTACTTGAGCAAAACTCCTTTTTATTACAGCTGGATTTTAGGTAAGGATTGTAGACATTGGATCAACAGAATTGGCCACCTTCACCATTAAAACCACCAGCAAGACTTCCACTGCTGGCAAGCTTCCCCACAAGAGCATTCACCCTGAAGCCAGGGAGAGGAGTTATTTCCTGGGAGGTTACAGCCAGAGCCAGGGCTGCTCTCAGCCTGGGATGCTCCAAGGTGCACTAAGCAAAGCCGCCTCTGTTGGGTTGTGCTTTACAAAGAAAAGCTAAATGTTGACATGAGGTGAGTGGGATACAGATGCTGCTTCTCCAAGTGCCTGTAAGAAAAGATTTAACTTGCAACACAGTTGTGTTCAACAATTGTATAATAGCAGTTGCAGTAACAATGGCTTAAGGAAAAAATCACCTGCTTGTCTTTGGTACTCAGGTTTCACAAGCATGAAGGACTTGATTGTGAGAACTGTAGTTCCTTGTTGACTTTGAATAGATTTATGAGCATTTGGCATGACTGGAAATACAGACCTAATTTATAAGCTGCAACATTTTCAGAAATGCTGTTCTTTTGCTATATTGTTTTACTTTTAAGATGTGTTTTATTTGTAGAGATGGTCATAGCAGACCCTTCTATCTGCAATATTTCTATGGACTCCCTGTGAAATAAGCTCACATGAAACCCTGCTGTGTCCAGTAGCACTGTGTCACCACTGCCCGTGGGTACAATTCCACTCCATTTGGTCCTAGCAAAAGAGCCTTAGAAGATTTTTCTGTCTGTTTGGGTTTGGTGCATCTTGGAATTTCATCTCTCCAATCTGCTCCTGCAGACTTTTTTATTCTAATTCCACGTGAAAAAAAAATAAGAGGGTAAAACAAGCAGAGTGAGTGGTAATAGCCACAGTGCTTTCGTGTAGGCCCCAACCCATATGCTCAGCGCCAACAAGCAGAGGTCCCTCAGAAGAGCCTGCTGTTCCTCCTCTTGCTTTTCCTGGGTCCACAGTGCAAAGCACTGAAGTACTTTCCTGAATCTACTGCCAGTGTCAGCCAATCAGTGATCTCACTGAGCACTGCTCAGACCCAGACTCACTCCTTTGAGGTAATGCTGCTGTGACTGTGGGTGACAGGGCCAGCATGTGGTATGCACAATACTACACATGAAGTGAGCACAAGGTGCTTGGTTTTTGCTGAGTAGCCTGTGCGTGTTGGTGTGTGCCACCCAGCTTCCAGGTAGGAAAACATTGGATCTTTGCACTATCCAGTGAGTTTAGTTTCAGATCCCAGTGCAAAGAAACACAACTTTGAAGATCGTAAGCTGTGTGTGAGAGATGCAGCTCCGGGCACGTAATGGCACAATGAGCAGTAGCCAGCATCTTCGGAATGAGAAGAGCAGACCCACGGGTCCAGCCTGCCGCA
>JANHFX010011961.1:0-36404 GCA_027560015.1 Chloroceryle amazona | reverse complement strand
TTCCCCCTTCCCTCCCCACGCTCCTCTAGCCCGCGGAGCGCTTCGCTCTTTCATTCCTCCTCTTCCCCACCGTCCACGTCGCCATTTTGTCGGAGGGGGGAGCGGGCCGGGGCTCCGCCGACGCCGGTGGGGGAGCTGCCTGTGGTGCGGCGCCTTTCCCGCGGCGGGAGCTGTCCCGCCGGTCTGGCCTGGCGTGGAGCTCGGGACCGGGGATGGGAGAGCGCGGCCGTGGGGCGTGCGTGGGCCTCGCTCCGCTCCCCGCTCTCAGACGTCGCGCCCGGGCGGCCTGCGCGCCGCAAGCGAGACAACCGGGGCGGGCAAGGGGCTGCCGGCGGGGCCCGGGGGTGTTCGCGGAGCTCCAGAGTGGAGCGGGGGGGGGAAGCGCCTGGCTTCGGCCGAGCTGCGGCGGTGTCGGGGTGCAGGGAGTGACCTGGGGGCTGCCTTCGCTTCTGAAATGAGCGGCTAGGAATTGATCGCGCTGTATTTCAGGCGGCTCCCGAGCCTGTGGGGTTCTGTTTTTGTGCTGAAAGGGTTGTTTTGGCATCTGGAAATATTAAGCTTAAAGAAAAACCCTCAAAACCCACGTTGGAGGGGTGGGTGGGGGGAAAGGATGGCGGCTGGACAATGTGAGTTGAGAAGTATGAATAATTCACCAAGGGTTGTTAGCTCAAATTAGGAGGGGAAAATAAAAGCCTTAAAAGCCTTTGTTACCCGGTGAAGTTGGGGAGTTTGAGTATTTGGGTGACCAGATTTCTGCGCTGGAGCTCGCTTTGTGGAGGGATTAATTGCTGTAATCGCCATCTGCAGAAGACGCCGTTTGTTTGTATTGATATCAATACCTTTTTTTGGGGGGGTTTGTGTGGGTTGTTTTTTTTGTTGTTTGTTTGTTGGGTTTTTTTTGAGATGGGTTTTCTCAGCCCTTCTATCGAAGGGTTATCTGAGCAGGTTAAATGCAATAAGTATTAAAGCATGTCAAGTTGTGCTGGAGAGGAGACTGACTGGCTTTTAAAATGGATGGTGAGCTTTGTGCTGAGCTGGGAGCGCAAGAGTGCTGGGTTTGAACGGGGAGCGCTTCACCTCCAGGACAGCATCGTCTCGGTGGCAAATTGGAGTTGTTAGTGCGGTGCAGGGGCTAGAGTGGGGGAGAAGCAGCTTTTAGTCTAATGAAATCCGTGCTGTGGGGCACCTGGGGGGTGGCATCGAGTCTGTAACCTTTGTTTTTTCTACTCAAAGCTAAAGGCTATTGAGACGCCTGGGAGAAAATGTTGCACAGAAATGAATATTCTGTGATTTGCTCTGCTGCCCTAATTTAGTGGCAGGTCTAGAAAGGGAGCTTGAGATTGAAGTTGTTCTCTGTTGCTGGTTTTTGTTTTGGGTCGGTGTATTTCTATTTTACTTTTTTGCCCTTGAGCATTTGTTATTTTTTACTTACCATTCTGTCCTGCTTGGGTACTTTTTTTTTTTTCCCAATTTCCTTATCCTGGATGTAATCTGCTTTTTTCAGAATGTAAGAATCAGCATGCAAAGCTTATCCTTCCTTCCTAAAGGCAGGGCTTAAGAAAGAGAATTTGTTGTTTTCTGTTTCCTGTAGCCAGAGTTCAAAGTTGGGAATGTTTCTTATAAAACAGTAAGGAATATTCCGATTACTTATGTTTTAATCAAAAACATGAGGCTGTATCTGTGGTGTGCTCATCCTGGGGGCTATGAATGTGCAGTTGAGCAAAGATGGGTAAGCAAAAAAGGAAGGATGTGAGCTCACCAGAGAACTTATTGAAAATCTCAAGCATTTCTCAAGATCCTGGGTTGTTTGAGAAGGGTTTAGGTTTAACAGTGCCCATGTCGAGAGTACCTTTAAGGGAGAAGAGCTTCCAGTCCTGTTCTTCGATGATACAACTTTGGCTGATTGTATATTTAGTACAATTCAGTTTTGGCATGTGTTAAGATCTTTTTATTCTGTGTCCCTCCCTGGGCATGGGTTTGGATAATGTTTAGCTCTTGATGGTTAAAGTGGAGCTTGGTGCTTCCTGAATTATGTGCTGTGAGATGCAGAAATTACAGAATTTGAGCAAGTGTGTGTCTTACATAAGTGAAACTCAGTTATAATGCTAACTGGATGCATGGATTCATTTACTGGTTTGTTAAATCCATTCTTTGATGTAGTCCCAAGTTTCTCATCTACATAAAGGGGTCAAGATTCCATAAGAAACCAAGTCTCAGCAACATGATTAGGTATTGAGTTATCTGGCTCTTTAGCTATTCTTCAGTAGTTGTATCACTTTCCTGTGCTCCTGGGGTTTCCCCTGTGTGCTACAAGGAGCCAGTTTATATTCATGCATGGAGAGGCTGAAACAGCATTGTTGGGAGCTTTGTTTGCTTATTAACTCTGATTTGATTAAAATTTAAAGCTTTTGTTCAGAAGTATGCTGATTATTTTTTTTTTCAGTATTCCTGAATATTGAAGTGCGTGGATGGCCGATGCTATGTAAAGTTTTTCCCCAGGTCTGTGGTGTGACACTTTGGTGTGACACGGTCATTCTTGCACCATTTTAAGTAAATGAGCTATTTAGGTTTACTGGTTACTTTGGTAGTGACTTGCAGCTGGTAGATACACTAGGAAAAGGAATCTTGGATTAAGTCTTTACTCATAGCATAAAATATATATTTTTTTTTTTAATGGTATGGGTGCTAAACAAAATGACAAGTGGCAGGATTTAAAGTGATTTCCTGAGTGCTCATTCTGAGTCTTAGGATGGTATAAACCAGTAGAATTTAACATCTTGACTTGAGTCCCTTGCAGAAAAACTCGCATCTTTTCAGTTTCTCAGAACTGGGACTTGAAACTTAATACCTGGTGACTAAGGGGATGATTTGACCAGGGTTTTGCTGCTGGATCTCTGCTGTTCCACTCTGGCTCCAAAATCTGTTTGTGAAGCTCGGGTCCTGTGCTGCTGGCTCTGAAGGGCAGTGGCTATTGCTGGTTTTCTTAAACGTGTGTGAGGTCTTTAGGGTTGTACATGCCATTGCTTTTTTGTCTGTTAATTCCTTTCAGCACTGGTGGAATTGAGACACCATTATGAGAGTCAAAAGCGAACACAAAAACCTTTTGTATATACTCCAACCATACCTCTCTACGTGTCATAAGAAGAGGGGAAATCTTTCAGTAGATCTGTAGAGTCTCTCCGCAGGTACGGGGAGGGCACACTGGTTTCTGGCTTCAAGAACAATGTTTTTACTGCTTTCTGGATTATTTGCCTTGCACCAGGGTTTACCTGGCAGTACTGCCTGTGTTGTCTGTTCTTTGCCGTTTTCTCAAACATGAAACGGTTTTGAATTCCTTCAAAAGTCATCAGAAATTACTTTGCCTGCTAAAGATGAAGGCAACAGCGTAGTTCTACCACCCTTTCTCCTTGTTATCAAGGCACTGAAAATCAGGGAAGAAAAGTTGTTGGGCATTTGCCTACTGCAGCTATTTTCCATCATTTTTCTCTGTTAGTGCTTTGGTTTCATTTCATCAGTGAAGGCCTGAGTATTTGGCAGTGTGTTGATGGAAGCAGCGGGTGGGTTTTCTGCTTTTTGTTTACAGTCGTGCTTGCTTTGCCCTTTCAAAACACAGTGCCTCCAGTCTGCAGTCTGGGTCTCTTGGTTGGCATGCCTGAAATGCCAGCAACTGGTCCACACTTGGCAGAGACATCTAGACGTGATCGGATGGTCCAGGTTGTCAGGTGGTCAGTAACAGGGTGATGGGATGGTAAGAGGTTTTTATTTTAAGCGCTTTCAAGCTTTTTTAGTAACTCTCCCATCTGTAGAAATGCTCTTCCCTTCTGAAGAGCATTGGTGCCTGGTGTCTTTGGAGGCACATCCTGGACCATTTTGAGGGATATGTGTACCTTCATACTGTAATCAGCCACTTCAGTCTGCCAGTTAAGTCAACTATTGGTTTAAAGGTGGTGGTGTGATGTGGATAATTAATTTTATTCACTCATTTAATTGCCAGCCCCATTTTCTGGTTGGTTTCTCCTCAGAAATGTCCATCAAAGGCTTATTTAGGTTGGGCTAAGAGCATGCTAAATTCTGTCCTTTGTAAGCCTGGAGAAGCTAAGAAACATAGTTAGATGCTGTCTGTCTTCTACCACCAGGAGAGGCCAGAGAAGGCCATCCCGCTGCAGTCTGACTTCAGTCAGCATGCATCTATTTCTAGGTGCTTGCTTCCTCCCTTGCACATTGTGAAAACAGCCATAGACCTTTGTTCCTTCCTACCCTTGAACTATAATGCGTGGAGTTTATAAGGCTATTTCCAAGACTCTTGATTGCTGATGGTGAAGTGGGGGGGGGGAAAAAAGTCAATGAATATTAATGACACTAGCAAATGTCAGCAGTGTTGTGGTGCAAGCCCAAACCCTTTTGAGGTTCTTCAGAGTGCGCCTGTTTACTTTGATGTGCTTCTGACCTGAAAGCCTTGAAGTCTCTTGCTGAGCCTACATAATACAATGGATTGACTTTTTGAGTGTTCATGCTGTTCAACAGGTGTAATATTGCACCGATTTGTGTTAGAAGGCTGGATTTCAAGTCAGCTCATGTGAAATTTTTGGTATTAAAAGGGACGTTGAATGACAGAAGCTGCTGATTTTTGAGTATTCTTTTGTACTGCAGATGATAATTTAGCTGCATTATCTCAATTTATTCTTGAAGAGCTTGGTGTTATGCTATGCCAACAGAAGTTAATTCCTATACGATTATAGAGTGTGCATTAAGTAAACCCAGGAGGGAGGTATCCCATGGTTCAGCTGCGGTATATGAGAGCATCTAGATTTTCCTGATGATACTGCTTTTTCAAGGAGATGCAGACAACAACCCCGATTACAGTGTGTGTTCTTTAAAAACAAATGGCTTCAAAACAAAACCAAATCTTGCGAGAACCTTAGCAAGGCGGCGCAGTAACCTGTTTTCTAGTGAGCTGATGTCCAAAAGGAAGGAATGTTCCAGATCACAAGTCATCAGCTCAAATGCTTCTTTTATCTTTACATACACAGTTATACAGGCAGGTGTTTACATGCCTCAAAGAAACCACCTAAGCAATGCATGGAAAGAACTTGGACCTTAATTATCTTTTCATGTTATAACAGCCCTTTCTCTTTTGAATTTGAGAAAGTTTGAACATTTTGAGCCTCTCTTGAGAAACCTCCTTTGTATTATTGGGGCACACAGGAGAGCATGCAGGAGAATCTGTGTTTTCTGCTGAGTACTGCTCCAAAATGGGAGAAGCTAGGGGGTTTTATGGCACTGGGAACTACAAAAATGGTCCAGGAGAGAAGCTGAGATTTTTTAATTTTTTTTTTTTTTTTACTTCCTTGAATGTTCAGTCATTCAAGTTAAAGTCATTTATAGTTATAGGTACAGGTTTCCCAATTACCACTGGATATGGAGGCTATTAAGGTTTTCCTCCACTGACATATCTATTTAATTTAGAATAAAAGTCTCTATTAAAGTTAAGCTCTGAAATTATGAGAAACATGCACGTGAAATCAAGTGAACACATGCCAGCATATATAGATGTTTAAATGCCGTTTATGTAGGTGACAAACACATCAAGGTTCCTTGATGTGGAGCCATAGCCTGTTCACACCAGCCTGGGGGTTTGATCCAGGATCTCAGACAGAGCAAGTGCATTGATAAAGAGGAGTTTCATCATATGCATAATCTGTCACTTCTTTCTGCTGAAGCCTGGTAATGCTGGGATTTGTACAAATGCAGCCTTTTAAAACATTGAGATATTTTAGTACCACGACCTTTGAAATGGCTCTGCTGGCACCGAAGAACTGGTGCTTCAAAATGATCCATTAGTCGTTCCTTAAAGATAACCAATACGTAATAAACTTAGTGTGCATTACGAGAAACGCTGTGCAGCTTCTATGTAATTTGGTGTGGTGTGAATGAACGCTTGTGAAGTGTTTTGTGGAGAAACGTTACAACAGATCTTGTAGCTCGCTGCATTAAAATAGAGCCTGAAGCTCAAGTGAAGAACTGAGGAAACTGGATCAACAGCACTGAAGAAGTGCTATTACATTTACAACAGTGCAAGTTTCACCAAGTGACTATTTAATAACCTTTTCAACTCAATTTGTAATCAGCCTGGAAATGTTAACCTGAAGAAGGTGACCCATTTTGCTTACCAGAATGAGTTGTTTCACTGTCAGTCCTAAACCCAAAACAGATTGCTGTTACTTCATGAGAATTTTTTTGCATTTCAAGAAGCAAAAGAATTTGCAGCCGAGGCTCCTGATTTCGTGAAGTTACTTCATGCTGCTCGCAAGTGAGAATAGTGATGGATGTTATGCTAGAAAGGGAGTTACTAGCTGTTTATTACCTCCTTACGTTTGCCTGCTGCTCACATCCACTGGAAGAGATGAGAATAGCTCCAAGGAACACAAGATTTGAAGTAATCGTCATCAAATACAAAGGCTGCAGCCTCTACTAGCTAAGTTAAAGAAATGTGAAGATCCACTTGCATTTGCTGGGGACAGGACTATCTGGTGCCCAGTCCTTCAGAAAGGACTTTTTCCTTGCACCCTCCTGAATTTACTGGATGTTGAGCTGACACTGCTGCAGGTTTTTTGTCCTCGTTATTGTTGTAAGCGGTTTTCTTGACAGCTTAATGGATCTGTTTGTTCTTTATTCATACAGAAAAATAAAATATTCTATCTCTTAATTCTGTTTTATTTAGTTCTTAAAGCCTTTGATCATGAAATACCCTGTTAAGTGAACTCAGTTGAGGAAGGTAAGGTGAAGGGATGAGAACTTGGATGGAAGCAGTGAGAGGTAAAATGTGCGGCTTCCACTCTGGAAAACCTGAATGAAATGACATAAAATAAAGGATATATTTTGAAGCCATGGTTTAGACTAAAATCAGTTACTTTATCAAGAGACTGCATCTCTCTGAAGATAGACCAGTCTGTAGCTAAAACATGAAACAAGAGCCTGACGGGTATCTCGGGGATTTGTCTTGCATCTTCTTTTTTGTGAGCTCGGTAGAAGCAAAAGCAGGAGGGCTGAGGGAAGGAACACTTAGTGTCTAGTTCTGTCAAGCCCATGTCCAGATACCCCTCTTGAACAGCTGTGGTTTTTCTGTACTAAAACCCACAATTTAACTACCATGTGTATTCCATCCTGAAGGGCAGAGCATAGCTAATTAAAAAAAAAACCCCAAAACTCTATTCCAGAAAAAAGCCAAATAACCTAGCTTAAAAAAAATACAGAATTTTCTTACAGCCAACCACTGTATGCATCTGGTTATTTTAAAACAGTAAATTACTGTGCAAAGGTAAAATATCAGTATGTTACATTATGTAGTAAGACGCAGCAGAATTGCTCCACCACGTTCTGAATTAGAAATACTAATTTTGGAAGGTTTTACTTTCTTACTCACACTTTCTAAGCAGGAAGGGTAGTTGGGGTTTCAGGTCAGTTCACGGCCAAATCCAGGTGACAGATAATCTAGGTAGTGTGGTCCTGTGCTGTCTTTGGGAGCTTTAGGCTCTGCTGCCAGCTCTTACGTGCCGTAATTTTCCTGTCTGTAATACGGCTGTTTATATAAACTTTGTGGTCTTGATAGTAAGGTGTTACTTTGTAAGTTAATGCTTAGCTCAGTGGACTCTCTTCTCACTGCCTCTCCCCGCCATCATTCTGCAAATGGCAGTTGGTTTCAGTGTCCACTCAGAACGTTTGTGCTGCTGCAGCTAATTCAGTCTGAACTGCCTGCTTGCTCTCTTAATTTGTTAGGGTTTATTCAGTTAGGGTTTTCTTTTTTTTGGTGGTAGTCAAGTTGCAGTAAACGCCTGTGACTACCCTCGTGTACTGAAAATGGTTTAAATTGCTGTGTTAGAAGGTAGTATACAAAGGAATAAATATTAATAGTTTATGTACGGAGATGTTGTCTCTACTTGGACATAATGTTAGTTTCTGTGGCTAAATCTCTTCCAAATTCTTCTTACTGTATGTAGGGAATTTCTGATTCTTTTCCTGAGTTGGATTACTGTCTTGTGATGTTCTTAATTCGTAATGAGCAAGGCTTTCTTCTAGAAAAATCACATGCTTGTGATTACACATGAAATTTGGATATGGGGTTGGTGTGTTGTTTTTTTTGTTGGTTGGTTGGTTGGTATTTTCCTCACAAGAACTCTCTACACGATGTATAAAAGAAGGAGAATTAGTAAATGAAAGTGGCCTTAATGGTGAAAGCAGTTAACATTTATAAAGAAAATCACATCAAAGCTGTAACCCTGAGTTCAGTGTGAACTGGTAGCCGAGGGATTACACTGATGCTGTAATGCAGCTTTAGAAGGATGGAGCGCCCAGTTAGGAAAAAGGATAATTTACTGAGAATTTGCAAATGTATTGCAGTTGCTGGAAAACCTGCCCGTTCAGCTGAAAAATCATACTTTGCAAGAAGTCTGAAATGTCCTTTCCCTTGCCATTGGAAGAAGTGTTCAGATACCAGAAACAAGTAGCCCTGGAAGCTGGCACATGTGCTGAAGCTGGTCCTCAGGTCTCTTTCCTTCCCACCCCTGTACCTGTGTTTTCTCATCTTTAAATAGCAGATTGGGGCTCCCTCACAAGACTGACTGCAGTGGACCCAATCGCCCCTCCTTGTAGCATATTTTACTGTTTTTCTGCTGAGCGATGGGCAGTCTGGGCAGGCCAGACAAGTGTGTTACTGCTGGGCTGGGAGGCGAGAGGGACTGGGTTTTCTGGGGCTGCCTGGGACTCTGGGCGATGCTTGTGCGGGTCCATCTCAGGACTCGAGGGTGTTAACACTGCAGCTCTGCTGACCTTAGATGAAGTTGATCAACTTCAATTAAAAGGTATTTTTAAGGGGATAAGGGGATTACCTGGCATGTTTTACATCTATGCCAAGGTGGAAGGTGAGGGGCTTTTGATTTTTGTGTGAGGTTTTTGGGGGTTTTGCTTTTGTTTGATGAATACTTGCATCATTAGCCCACCATAGACAACTATGTATTTAAGTAACTGGATTTGAGCAGTGTTCTCTTACATTATAAACCCATTTTTTCATATAAAGTTGTCTATAAGGAAGTTGAGTTACTGTTTTAGTTTCTCAGTGCTAAGTGCTGGCTCGCCTGGGTCTTCTTTCCGTGGAAGAATAATTTTAGTAAGTATTGTGGCTAGCAGCTCTGGACAAAATAAAGATCCAACAAACAGTGAAGAGAAACAAATGGCTGCATATTCAGCACAGCCTAAAGAGTAGAGCTCTGTTGTAACACTCTTTGTCAGCCTGCAGCTTTTAAGTGAACTTGTATCTGGTCGGTATTTCTTGGTGTGCTGTTGTGCTGTAGGTGAGAGCGGTTGGCATGCATGTGCCTTTGGCTGAGCTCTTCAGATGGTCCAAACAGACACAGGTAGTTAGGCTGGTCTAATGATACCAGCATCAGGGTGTTCTCTGGGGTATGGCTTCAAACTGGGAGTTGTACCTCTGTCCCATACAGCTGTGTTGGCAGAAATATCTGGTTTAGGCTTGGCATGAAAAGACAACCACATTCTGTACCAACCGCAGGAATGAATTCAACTTGAAAAGCTCAATACGAGGCCTCTTACAGGTCTACTTTCTAAGTTCCGATTATGACACAGACTGTTAATGTATTACTGTATTTTTATAGCTGCATTTTGTGTGTGTGTGTAATGAAGAAAAGTTGAAGCTGTATTATAGTGAATATGGTCTTTGCAACTCCATTTCTAGGCCAGGTACTTCCCATAGCAGTTTTACAGTCTGAGGAGAGGTCGTATCTGACATTGAAGTATTGAGTGTGAAACTTGTAGAGGCAAATGATGGGAATTATGGGCAAAACTGAAAACTAGTTAAAGTTCAATAATGATATGTTACTGGATTTTAAGCACATTATTCATTTGAATTATATTGTTTCCACATGGTATACTTGTATGAAATTGTTTAAGAATAGATACCATGATAAATATAAAGCTACTCTATCGTAGAAAACAATTCTAAGGAGAAAAAATATGAATTGCTATCAGAAGATGCTTACTTTTTAAGTTTTTTTAGAATATTCTCAAAACCTGGATCAAGAAAGATCAGCTTGGATCAATTAATATATTAATATATGCACAATAGCTGTTTTACATGGGAATTGAAAACACCCATAGGGCAAAATCTACTCGGTTAGGGAAACAGTAAGGTAGAATTGGAGGAATGCTAGAAAATAGGTAACAGCTGTAAAGCCACATACAGGACAGCCCCTCATTTCTTCTGCTAATGTCATATTGTGTATGCTGTATAGAATTTTGACTTCACACTAAGTGGTGATTTAAAAAGTTAGGAGTCAAAGTTGACATGCTACCTGTTTTTATGTCCACTGACCATTTTAATCTAGCTATTTTGAATTGAAATTTATCAGTTACTGATGGTATTTTATAGGGTTCTTTTTGGTCTTACTTGCAGGTGGTAAATAAGCAGGAATGAGTCAGCTTTAAATGTGGCCATTGATTAATTTTAAACTGAAGTAAAAACAGTGGGCTCTATTTAGAAACCTGAGGAATCAGCTGTAGAGTAGGCAGTGGTGGGCAGAGGGGTCTTTGGAGCAGTATGGAGACCCATATGTTGTTTGAGACACACTGTCCATAGGAGCGTAATGGCCTGAGTTGCGCGTTTGAGTTGAGTTGAGAGGCTGTGTTAACATCTGTAACTGGTGAGTGTGGGATTGCTGCTGCTGTGCTTTGTTCTGAAGGCTCCTGGGCTGATTCTTGCTTGTTGTAAAACTTAGTTTATATTCACCTTGCTGCCAGGCCTTCTTGATTTGAGACAGTGAGTGTGAGCTCAGATAATTTCCTTCAGACAAGCTCTTGGTTGAGCTGCAGTGAATCCTGGTGGGAAATAACTTTTTCCTCTAACTCAGGTATCTTTTGGAACTCAGATGCTTATTCAGCTATTACGTGTAAACATCTCTTACACATAAAAAGTGCCTGGTACTGGTTTTAAAACTGTTAGTGCAGCACTGCCTTCTGTGAGCTATGGTGCATAACCTGCTTTGGGTTGTTCTCTGCTTCTGTATTCTGGTGGCAGAAATGCAAAATGTACATGAATGTCTGGCACTGAAACTGTGCAGGAAGCATCATACCTGAAAATGCATGCAATTTCCTGTCTAGCACCGGCATTTCTGGTATTTTCATTACACGTATAATCCACTCTGCAGCTGAGATTTTCCTTCTGAGTCTTCAAGGGTTTTTTCTTTGGTGCAAGACTGATAGCAGAAGGTTTCAATACAGCTCATAAGGTTGGGGATTGTTTTAAATGGCGCTCAGGTTCCTGTTGTCTCTACAGAATGGTATTTCTGTTGTGAAGAGACCACGAGTTTTGCATGTGGGCAGTTCTGAAAATTCCTCTGAAATGGTACAATTTACTGAAGCTAATTTGTGGCAGTTCACATCTCACTGTATAAAGTCTGCTTCCTTGTTCTTTTTCTTTTTTTTTTTTTCCTTCCCCCCCTAGTTGAGAGCTCGCTCACTTAGGAAATACATTTTCTTTACAGGAATTCAGCATCCTCTAATTAGGTGCACAGAAATTCACGGGCAGCTACACATGCTGATTGTGTGGCTTTTCATTTACTTTATGCAATTGTAAGCAGCAAAGCTTAGAGTAGTTGCAACAGTAAAGGATTTTATTTTTTTTTGCCTTTTGTAAATTTGGTGGCATCCCATGTTGAGGCAACTCTGACTTCACTTGGTAATTAAACCTCGTTTGTGAAAGACCTTTTCCCCATTAATTTGATCCATTAAAGAAATGCTCTTTGAAGCTAGTAGTTAATCTTCCTATTTAAATTGCTGGGTTTTACTCAGATTGGTTACAGCTTACTTTTAAAGAGCAGCTAAAAATAGCATCTTGTTGTGCTCTACAGTTTATCTATCTATAGTAGTAGCCTTTCTAGAAAGGAAGTACTTACTAAAAGGGAGAGGAGAGTTTGCCACTCGGACAGCACCAGTTGGTACCAGCATTGCGCTTTGCTTTGAGTTTTGCCCATCCCAGAGTCAGGCCGTGCTCCAGCAGGTAGCACTTGATTCTCTTAGCCTGGGATTAATTTTTAACAGAAACACTATGAGCTCAATTTGAGCAGTGTTTCAGTTGGTAATTAATAATTCAATGTCTGAGAAATTTTGACCGCTTGTGTTGAAGTTCTTTGCTAAGGGTGACAAAACCAGGCAAAAATCTAGAAACCAGGTGAAATTGTTTCAAGAACGTTAGGCTTTCAGAAAGAAAATACCAGGGAAAGGACAGAAATAACAACCTGAGAGATTAGCATCTATTTTCATCTCTTGTGTTATCCTTCTCTAAGTGCCCTTTGTGATTCACACAAGCCTGGCAAACTTAGAGGCTTGAAGTGCACAGAATTATTGCCAAAGCATGGGGGGGCAACTTAAAAAAGTGTCTGCAGTTGGAAAGGAAGCCATGACAAAACCACAGGCATCTAGGCAGATGGAAATCAATTACTTGCAGTAATTCTCCTTTGAGTTATCGTAGGATTCACTTTCTGTAGGTGAAAGGATCTTGAATGAGTAGCTAACAAAGAAAAATAAGAGGTATAAAGGTGACTCTAAGGCAGTGTAATTACTTATATTACTTTCTTCAGTGAAATCTGTGATTCAAGAAAGAGGCCAAAGAGACTCCAGATGTTTTTTCACCTCCACCCTTAGTTTTCCATCAAGAGGAAAGGTACTTTAGGCTTCTCTTAAGTAAGAAATGTTTAATCAATCAGGTTGTATAGTAGCTAAAATATTTTTTCAGTATTGGTAAAGGTCAGACTTCTTTTAATAGCTGTTTCCAGATATACCTGTATGGCAGGAGCTTCTCAGACCAGGACATCCATGACTAGAGCAGGAACATCTGTTGTCACGGAGAAATTGAATGTGAAGAAATCTGCAAGATGGGAAATATTACGAGATATTTTAGGCTACCCTTCTGAGGAACACGAGCTTATATTCACAGAAACCAACAGAACTGTTGCATGTCTGGAAATTTTTACAACCGTAATACCCAAAAGTTAGTTTTCCAAAGATTTCCATGACTATTATATTGACTTACTAATGTTTTTTTCTTACAGAGAAAGAGCATTTCTGTGATCTTGCCACCAAAAGAGAAAACATAATCCTATTCTTAGCTTTTATAAAGCTGAATGTTTCTGAAAATCAAGCTTCTAGTACTTCCTTCTGCCAGCAGTGACAGGGTGTAGGGGGAGAGGTTGTAGGGTTGGGGATGAAGTTGGAAAAACGAAGGTAATTGTAGAAGAGGTTCTGATGGCTTACTTTGTCTTTATCACAGCTTATTTCATTTTGTGTTTCAAGGCATTCACACTTCCAGTGTGTGCCTCAGTAGCATTGTCGCTTGCATTTTTCTGCACAAACTGAGGAGGTTTTCGGCTGTAGTAGGCAGCACATCGGGTAAAGTAGTGAAAAGTGTTCTTTTGGGTATGTATTTGAATGCTTACATTGAGTCTGGTTCATTATTTCCCAGGCAATATCAGCTTGTGAATTGCTTTCCTCTATCACTTGTGGCACATCTCACAAGATGTGTGCTGATGAAAAAGCAGTTTAGAAGAAATGCGCAGACGTAGCGATGTGAATTTTGCAGTGGGTAGTATGTGACCTTGGGAGTCTAGTGAAATTTGAAAGAAGTGATTCCTATAAACTGTTAGTAATAAATCATGCAGTGGTTTATTTTCCCTCTTTTTCAGCTAGTGACACTTAACCTCTTTATGACATTACAAGGCATGCAACTTTGAGCTATAAAAGCAGCGTTTATAGGCATATGTTTATGCTTCAATTTCTGTGTAAGGCAGTGGGGAAAAATAGGATCCTACAGGTTAGTGAGACAACCTTTTCTTCTCAGGTGTATGCAAAAGGAAGACAGGGTGCCTTCATGAGACATAAATGTATAAAAAGAAAAATGGACAACAATACTGTATGCTTTTGGATTTGTGGTTTGGTTGTTTTGTTTTTAAAAGCACATTTAACTGCAGTGGCAAAATTTCCTTGGGCACCACAGGAGTATTGAGTTCTTGTTCAAATATAAGAAAATTTTGGAGCTCCTATTTCAAAATGTTCAAAAGTTCATGGGAGTTTAAAACTCATGTGACAGATGCATAAGACAAATGTGTTGCTGACTGACAGTGTCTTGGTTGTTCCAGTGCTTGCTCTTAGGCCTTTACCTCTTGTGTCCTGAGACAGGCGAGTCTAACAAAGGCAATAGATGGAGAATGAGGCAATTTATTAAAAGCTGGAGTCTTCCAGTATAGGGGATTCTATGGAAAGTGCTATACTGGAGAAAGCAAGCTGGGAAAGGGACTTTTTTGGATGACTTGAAAAGCAGGACACCTCATGCTAAATCAGTATCCTTGGTTATCTGAACCAGTTGCTGGACTTTGTAAGGATGGTTGAAAAGGAAGAACTTGGAGAGTGTGTATGATACTGCTGGAGCACTGAGCTGGAAATAACTTACACTGTAATGTTTTGAATGGACTTAAAGGGTTAGGGAAGAGGAAGGAAATGGGATTTGGAGGCTAGAGAGGCAATGGTCAAGGTATGAGATAAGTACTTCCGGAGCAGTTTCTGCCTCTGTGTGTTTGAGTTCAGTTCTGGCAGAGCCCACTGTGGCAGAACTCTATACACAGAATTACATTTACACTTTTCAGCTGATGTTTTAAATTATTCAACTCCGTTAAGAAGTTAATTGGCTACTGGGCAACTTAGGTTCAACTTTAACTTGGACAGAGAACTCTGTTTCCTGTATTAACCCCAAACTTTGTTTATATAGGATTAGCTCTGAGCGCAGAAAAGAGAAGTCAAGAGATGCAGCCCGGTGCCGGAGGAGCAAGGAATCAGAAGTATTCTATGAGCTTGCTCATCAGCTGCCCCTGCCCCACACCGTGAGCGCACACCTGGACAAGGCGTCCATCATGAGACTGACCATCAGCTACTTGCGCATGAGGAAGCTGCTGGATGCTGGTAAGTGAATAATGGAGCAGGATCTGGAACAGGGGCTGGAGGTATATTGAGGAAGAAGCCATTTCTCAAACCTGACAGTGGTTAAACAAATAAATGCACTGACAGGTTTGTCTTTTCTATGGCAAAGTGGAAGACCTTAGAGTAGACATAGGCTATTGGTGATGGCACAGAAAAAATATGGCCACTGTTCAATGGACTTTTGTTTTTTTGCTTTCTATTTTGGTGCTTCTAGTTGACTCATCATGGCTACAGTGCAATTTTCAGTCTCATTTGATCCTTCTCCCTGAGTTAGTTTCTTTCATTTAACCTTATTTCCCCTTCAGTTGGTTGCTACAACGGTGCTTTGCTAAACTGTAGGTGTTTGGCACAAGGCTGGCTTAGCTAACTGGAGGTGTTCCTCCTTAATATAAACTGCAAAGACTGTTTCTGTAGTTCGTACTGCACTGAAGGTGAAGTTAGCTGCGAATGTCAGTCTCTCCCCATGCAACTAGAGGAGTACCAAGTTAGTTTATGAACCAGTATGTGTACAGCATGCTATAGGTGCTGTATTTGTTAGCTGTACTCATGCATGCCTTACCTATACCGTACGGAAAAGTAACTTTGGTAGAAATGTCTTCTAGGAAGGCCTCAGTAAAGTTTGTAATGCCTTTTTGAGATAAATAGTAATATTTTTTTGCCACGTAGATTTTTCCTTGAGGTGGAAGTTTATTAGCTTATGCATAAAAGCACAGAGGGTTAACCTCCCTCTGATTTTCTGTGATTTGTGATACCATTACGAAAGCTTGAAGAATTGAATTGATCACTAACTGAATTATACTGGCTTTGAACAGTCCTGCAAGACTGACTGCTTGTAGACCAGAACTCATTCCTGATGATAAGTGAAGAATGACTGATGTTTACTTACACTGCTGCTTGTAGGTGAGCTGGAGACAGAAGCCAAAATGGAGAAGGAACTGAACTGTTTCTACTTGAAAGCTCTGGATGGATTTGTCATGGTTCTGTCTGAAGACGGGGACATGATTTACATGTCTGAGAACGTGAACAAGTGTATGGGACTCACTCAGGTGAAACACATTTCCTAAAGTTGTTTCAGATCTGTAAAAGCTGTTACATTTTTTGTATATGTAAAGTTAGACACCCGTATTCCTCTTATTTTTTTGCAGTTTGAGTTGACGGGGCACAGTGTATTTGATTTCACTCATCCATGTGACCATGAAGAGCTGAGAGAAATGCTTACGCACAGAAATGGTGAGAAGAAAGGAAAATTTGATTAAATTTACTGAAGGGTAGTTTCTGTTTGTGGTAGTACAGCTGGATATCTGCCAGAAAAAGATGTTGAGAACAAACTAGTATGTTTTGTTGCTTACATCTTAAACCTTGTTCAGAGATACTAGCAACACATAAGCAGAATGTTTTGACAATATCGTATTTGTAGGAGACATGAGGCTTCATTAGTACTTTTTAATCTAAAACAAAATTAAGACTAAACCAGAGTTACTGAGGTTTGAAAGAATTCACGTGCTTACAGGAATAAAATTCCAGGTGGGCTGAATGAGAGTGATCTTAAGCAATTGCCGGAGAAGGCTATGGAGAAGTTAAATTGGTGTGTTTGCCTTTACAGGGCAACTTAAAAGCAAATCTTTCTTCCAGAACCCTGTGGTGGTATACTTAAGACCTAAAAAAATAATACTATATTTAGAATACTGGAAAACTAATGGGGGAATACTTGGACAGCCTAAAAAAGGCTTTGGGACAGGTGCTGCTCTGCACCTTTTAATCGGTACATGAAATTGGTATCTTCTCACCAATTTCTAGCTCTCCTCCATCTGAGGGAATAGAACACCATGTTCATACATGCTGTATGCTTTTGAATTTAACAAATGCCCGTGAATTATTTTGGTAATAACTATAAAGACTTGGCAGCCTGCATGCCTCCAAACAAATCTGCTTTACTCGGTTCTTAAAAGAATAAAATCCAACCTCTCTAATTCCCATTTCATCAAACAAGGGTTGTGTGGACTCTGGATCTAGATAAATTACCAAGCCTGACCTCTGCTTTTTGCGTAGCACTGTAAGTCAGAGGTCTTCTGTGGTGTTCTGTTTAATTCACTAGAAGAGAGCTGATAAGATATCATAGCATTAAGGGTCCTGACTTGATTTTGTAAGCAATTTCTAAACTTGTCTGGCTTTAGTATTTCACTGTCTTTCTAGGGCTAGATTGGACTTCCCCCCCGACCCTGTTTGGGAATCCAGTAATGCATCTGGGGTGGGGAAACCGCTTAAAGCAGTGAAACAAAAGAAGCACACACCCCACCTCCCCAGACAAAAAAAAAAAACAAACAACAACAACAACAACAAAAAAACCTAGACAACAACAACCATCAAAAAGAAAAAAAAAAAGGGGGGGGGGACACGGACAGGGGATGGGGACAAACCTGCTCTTGTTGCAAAAGCATAATCTTAAAAATGTCATATGAGTGAGTTTCATGCAAACTAAATTGTCTAAATTGACCAGATTAGAGGAGGATGTCTGGAAAGCATTATTACAAAATCTGTTTCGCAAATGAAGTTGACAGACAAAAGTCTAAATTACTGTAATAATAGTCCATTTTTATATTTATTAGTATTCCCTGGTTGCATTCTACTGCAGCTCTTATATTAGTGGAATTATTTTGGTTTTGAATTGAGTATTAAATAATTCCCTTTGGGATTGTACAGGTGCAAATGAATGTAAATGTGACTGGCAAAAACTGAACTGTGTTCTGATTTTATGAAGTTATTTTTTAAATTTTCAAAGCTGGTGACTTTAAAGGTAATGTCCAGTGCTGTATCAGACTTGAAAAAGTTGCTCCCTTTGTTTTACAATTGCATCTTAAAGCAGAGCCTGAAGCATCAGGACTCAACAACAACATTCTGTGATCTTCAGATAGGAATTTCTAGATGGTCTTAAGTCTTTCAAAAACAGACTGAATTAGAGAAGCAGCCAAAACTTATTTAAACTCTGGTCTGTTTTACTCTTCCTCTCATTTATTGAGGCTGTTGTGATGTAGCAAAAGGTAGTCTTGTTCCTGTTAGCCTCTGACTCTGCTAGAAGCAATAGACAGTGTAGCACAGGGGCTTTCACATTTTCCTAATGAATTTTGTCAAACCAGTAGCTGCAGTGCCAGCCACCATGAAGAATTTCATAGCTACGGTTGTCTGTGGAGGCTGTGAACGAATTCCTTATAAACTTGCAGCAGAAGTAAGCTCACGTGTTCTCATCTTCCACCCTCTGTCGTGATATCATCCTCGCTCCTTAGCACGCCTTGGCAGACTCTGTCTTCCACTGCTCCTTAGCTGAGGTGCTCTTATTTCCTCCTTCCACGCACAGTGAGCTGCTTGCAGCTCTCCTGCTAGGATCAGTTTGCATTTTCTTTGCCCAGAATAGCCTCGCTAGTAATGAACTCTGAAGGTTCTCCCCTATAAAGGCAAAAACTTAAATTCAAGCCTGCTGTTGGCAAGTAAGGTTGCTCATACGAATTTGTATTAGGATTTCTTGACTTCCCCTCCCCAAGAATGCTAATAATGTGTTTAAAAATTTGGTCCCCGTTTACTCTAAGAGTGTAAATCCTGTGGAAATACTCAGATGCACGTAAACAGCAGAGTTGTTAATTCTGACTTGAGAAACCTAAAACACTGCAGTCCTGAAGAGCTACAGGCCCAAAATGTATTTGATTTGAAACCTCCCCACAGCGAGCTACTGATGCCTTTCAACGGAAACCAGCTCAACAGTACTTCTCATTCTGCACATGCTTTTTCTTTCTTCTGTCACAATTTTGAAATAAATTAATTTTTCAGTCAGTCTCTTTTTTTCTCCTCACTCTCTTCTCCTGAAATCTAGGAGTGTGGAATTGGCTACAAATACTGATCTTAAAACACTGCAACGTCGGGTTTTTGCCTACCTCACAGTAAAAATCATTCTGAAAAGTGTTATTTTCAAAAGTGCTGCTAGGTTTATCAATCTTTTGATTATTTTTGTGTGTGTCTTCTCCTAATCTTAGAGTTCTATAGCATGTTTTGGGTTTTAATGCCTTTGGAAGATGATCCAAGTGCTTAAGAATTGGTTTACTGTTTGCCTTTGCTAGGTCCTGTGAAAAAGGGCAAAGAGCAAAACACGGAACGCAGCTTTTTTCTCAGAATGAAGTGTACACTGACTAGCAGGGGAAGAACAGTGAATATAAAGTCTGCTACGTGGAAGGTAACTAATGCAAAGGAAAATTTATGCAGCTTCCTCTTCAGATGTTGAAATCTAGTGTTATGACATTTTTACTTCATGTAACAAGCTTGAGTTTCACTAATTTAATGATTGTGCTTCAATGTGCTGAACACAGAGGTAACTGAAACAACGTTTTAATATTAGTTTTTCAAAACTATTCTAATGAATTCTCCATTTTTAATTAGAGGTCATTTACTTACTAGAAATTATAATTACTAAATATGTTTGCATAAAGCCTTCTCTGAGAAAGAAAAAATACTTGACACCACTTATGCTGATGCCTGATTTCTTTTGATTTAACACTGTAAATGTGACAGTTGAGGCCTCTCTGAAGGACTTCAATACCATTCTTTCTGAAGCTGCTGGCTCTCCCTTTTGTAACAGTTGGAACAAATAGAGCCCGGCCTGATAACTTTCTGCAGTGAATGCATTTTGTCCTCTGGACAAAAAGTAACCTTTTACTGTATCGAGTGGTATTAGAGCTCACAGTTCTCTTTTATAACTTTAGTTATTCTGGATCAAACAACTTCTTTCTTTGCTGCTGTGTGTGAACAATTCCTACTTCGGAATGGTTTAAAAAAACCCCAACAAACCAGACAAAACAAACAACCCAAAACAACCCCCCAAAAAAACAAGCTCCCCCAGAAAACCAAAGCACAAAATGCAAGATTTCCTGACTCTTGAAGAATATGTTTGATCTCTAACATCTCTTCTGCAGAAGACCCGAAAGGGAGGAGGTTGCTACTGTTACCATAACTCCTAACTTCCCAAGTGCAATAGCCTTTAGCTGAGGCGATGGCTGGTTGTCATAATGTCACTTTCAAAGGAGTGGTGTTCACAGAGATGCAGGAGTGTCTACTGCTGCTTCAGCCAAGAGAAAGAGTTGGCAGCCTGCGTACTCATCGCAGTCTGCACAGCGTGAGAAGAACTGCTGCTCTCCTTTGGCTGGCTGTCTGAAAGCACTGCTGCCCTCCTGCTGTTGCTATCACATCAAGGGGTGGGGAGGGGAAGGACTTTGCTCTGGGTGTGCCAGTGGAACATGATTGTATTGTCTGGCAGACAAGAATCTAGTCTCTTCTTAAAATACAACTTTCCCACAGGTACTGCATTGCACTGGGCACATCCGTGTATACGACACCTGCGGTAATCAAACTCACTGCGGCTACAAAAAGCCTCCCATGACGTGTTTGGTGCTGATCTGTGAACCTATTCCTCATCCATCAAACATTGAGGTCCCTTTGGACAGTAAAACATTCCTCAGTCGTCACAGTCTTGATATGAAATTTTCCTATTGTGATGAAAGGTAATACATATTTTGTACTTTAAAAGAAGGGTTTGCAGGGTTGGTACACGCTGGCTAATGTTGGCCTTACGCATCTGCATGGTCTGTCTTGTTAACTTGATTCATCTCTCCAGTGGAACCATCAGTGAGATACTTTGGCTTTTACTAACTGATCAGGAAGTCTTACTTAAAAGCCAGATCTTTACATCTGAGCAGGGTGCAGGGTCATTCTTCAGGAGTAAATCCTTTGCCTGCCTGTTCAAACTGGTCTTTAGTGTAGTGGCAGCAATTAAAGTGAAATGAGAGGATTCTTCCAGGCACTGAAAAAACAGGACGGGTTTTAGCTTTGTCAGAGATGGTGGTGCCTTTTGGTGACTGAAAAGAGTGTGTGTAATATTTGTCAGATGCATTTTATGACTGTCACTCCCCTGCTCTTCCTCAGGAGATCAGTGCCTGCTTTTTCCAGTTAAAAAAAAAAACCCAAAACCAACCAAACGAAAAATCCCAACCCAAAAAGTTCAGCTGTGCTTTTAATGCAATACATGTGCTGTTGAGAATGACATTTTGTATTCTGGTACAGATGATGGATGTAGTCAGATACACAAGACTGCTCTTGCTATCCTCTGAAAACTTAGTTTGACGTATTTGAAAAACAAGTGAAGGAAATCATTGGCTTGAGGGTCTTTTTGTTGTTTTTAATTTGTTTCTAATTTATTTTTTTTGGTGTGTGTGTGTTTTGATTTGGTATTATTTGTTAACTGCCTCTTTTCTTTGTAACAAAATCAAACTTCTAATTATTCGCTGTGGTTAGATGCAGAGAGATGTTAGTGCAGCTTATTTTCTGTCCTCTGCAGTAACTGCCTTTCTAGGATTGATGGTGTCACATAAAAAGTACTTATTTGGTCACATTCTGAACGTTTTAACAGAGCAAAAGTAGCGAGTTCCTCTGGTTAACACTGCCCTCTAAGGGCTGAAGAAAATAGTGTTTTATTCAAAAGCTGGCAGTGGTAGAGTGAGAAGAATAAATTTGATTCCTAATTTCAATTAGTTGCAGGTTTAAAACTGTTGAAGCATGTCTTTGTTACTTTATTAAACTCTGATATTTGCGTAAGCTGAATATGCTGGTCCTTAAGTATCCTTTACAGTTTGCACAGTCTACCTTTAAAGTCTACCTTTAAGTAAAAGAAGAAAATGTCTATAAAGCAGGGATTGACTTAATCCTGTCCACCACAGGACATAACTTAATTCAGTGAGAAGTAAAATCCTATGCCTGTTGAAATTTCTTTTAAAGAAAAGCATAAAAAATTAGCTATTTATTTCAAAACAAAAACTCAGAGTAAACCAAAATTGCTGTTAGTGTATGGAAGTGTCACTTGGGATTCTTCTAGATGTGCAAATATCCAAATGCTCTAGTATTTCCGCTAGTCCATGTTTGCTTCTACTTAGCATTTTTTTCCCTTATTTTAAAGAATTACAGAGTTAATGGGATATGAGCCAGAGGAACTCCTGGGTCGCTCTATCTATGAGTACTACCATGCGCTGGATTCTGATCATCTGACCAAAACACACCACGACAGTAAGTGAAAAGATGTATTTAAAGCCCTCCAACTACAAGAGATGAGATACAGCACTGGGGGAAAGCAGCAGCAGCACTTTCTTTTAACTGGAGATACAAATCTGCAGTGAATACTTATCTTACAGAGTTCCTTTTTTTTTCTGCCTGTAATTAAAGCTGGTGTCCTTTCTGCTTTCAGTGTTCACAAAAGGGCAGGTGACAACAGGACAGTACAGAATGCTTGCTAAACAAGGTGGCTATGTCTGGGTTGAAACTCAAGCAACTGTTATATACAACACTAAGAATTCTCAGCCGCAGTGCATAGTGTGTGTAAACTACGTGTTGAGGTAAGCTGAGTGGACATCACTATTCTTCTTCATTTTTATTGAAGACCAAGTCAGATTTTGATGGCACTTTGTTTAGAATGCCACCAGTCCTAAGATTAGGAGTTGTATTTGAAAAAAAAAAACCCCACACTTTTTTTGACCTAGTGATGTCTGTAAGAAGACTTCTGCAGGCAGATGGAGTCAAAGCAGCAGTAACGTTGTCTGTCTTAATCCCAGTTTATCTTTTTCTTCCTTAGAATTCCTCTTAATTGAAAGCTGCAACTGAAGGCAGACTTGTTGACTGTTTTTCTGCAATTGTATAATAGACCTAAAGTAGGTTTTTTTAAGCTTTAGTGAATGGACCAGTATCAATCTATTGATACATTGCACATTCATTTAAAACAAAGAAAAGTGTTTAAGGAAATACCTAACTGTTTTGTCTTGATTTTTTTCCCCTTACTTTCTCAGTGCTTTCAGGAAAGCACATTTATTTTTGTTACCTTTTTTTTTTTCAAAAGCACCACAATGGTGCTTGCTTTGTCTATTACATTTGAGGAAAGAATGAGTAAGCAAAAAAGAATTCTTAAAGCTCCTATCCTGGTAATTTTGTGTGTGTGTGTGGTAGTTTTGGGTTGTTTGATTTGTTTGTAGGGTTTTTTCAAGTTACAAAACTGGTAAGTATGAATTTATTCCTTTTAGCTGTTCTTTAATAGTTGTCTTCTTCTCTAACAGTGGAATTGTTCAGAAGGACTTGATTTTTTCGCTCGGACAAACTGAGTGTGTGTTGAAACCAGTGGAGTCTCCTGATATGAAAATGACCAAAATATTCAGCAAAGATGACCTGGATGATACCAACAGCCTGTTTGAAAAACTGAAACAGGAACCAGATGCTTTAACTGTGCTGGCCCCAGCTGCTGGAGACACAATTATCTCTCTAGATTTCAGCAGTAATGGTGGGTGTGCGTTTAAATTGGAGAGCATGCTAATAAGTCAAGTTAGTATTTTACAGTAAATTCTGAAAAATAATCTCCCAGTATCACTTGCCCAGTGTGATTTCAGCTGCTGTTTTAAATATAATGAGGTCCATAGACACACACAGTATTGTTACTTAGGTTGATGGTTTCTTTTAATTTTTAGAGTCTGATGAACAACAATGTGATGAAGTTCCTTTGTATAATGATGTAATGCTCCCCTCATCCAGTGAGAAATTGCAGAATATAAATATGGCAATGTCCCCACTACCTGCCTCTGAAACTACAAAGCCACTTCGTAGCAATGCTGATCCTGCACTTAACAGAGAAGTTGTATCAAAGCTGGAGCCAAACACAGAGCCACTCGAACTTTCTTTTACCATGCCTCAGGTGCAAGAGCGACCAACCAGCCCTTCTGATGCAAGTACCAGCCAAAGTTCACCTGAGGTTAGTTATATAATTTGGATATGCTGTCATCAAAATGTATGTGCTATTGGGGCTCATGGAGCAAATCAGGTTAAGGATGCAACCAAGACAGGAATTGAAAATGATTTCTGTGTTGTGACTTAAGCTCATACCATGATCTGAGGAAAAGAATGATTTTCATACTGACAATTTTCATTACAGTGAGTTTTGCAAACATGCACAGGACCACCTGATAGAAATAAGAGCAGCTTGGGATTGGTCTTTCTAGAAAAGAATGGCTCAGAGACAACTTCTCTAGCCAGCAAATAGATTACTCTAGAGGCTAATTCCAGGCTCCCACTAATCAGGTGCTTCCCAAGTGGGGTAAATTTGAATTTTTATCGATAAATCTAAGCACCTTCCTTTTTCATTTTAATTTTGTGCAGCTACAGCCTGGAGTTAGTTTTTACATTACAACACTTTTCAGAGAATATGTAGATAAAATGCAAAATGATGTAATGACAGAAACTTAAAACTGCACTCAATGTTTTCACAGCCCAGTAGTCCCAACGACTACTGCTTTGATGTGGATAATGATATGGCTAATGAATTTAAACTGGAATTAGTGGAGAAACTCTTTGCAATAGATACAGAAGCAAAAAATCCATTCTCTACTCAGGTAATGTACATTAACTTAAACCTCTGCATCATCTTAATGTTTGTTCTCAATGTGCATCTCTTAGAATGTCTTCAGGACCCTCCTTCCTCTTCTATGTAATATTTATATTTAAATAAATTGTGAACCAATATTGTGAGGATTCGGTAAAAGAAAAAGCCTTAACACTATGAAGTCTTAGCCGAGATGTTCTTGCCTATTTCTAATTTTTACCTCTCATCTTTTCCAGGAAACAGATTTAGATTTGGAGATGTTGGCTCCTTACATCCCAATGGATGATGACTTCCAGTTGCGATCCTTTGATCAGCTATCTCCTCTGGAAAGCAGTTCTTCTGGCTCTCAAAATGCAGCCACCACCATCACCATATTTCAGCAGACTCAGACACCATCAAGTACTGCTGATGAAGTAAAACCAGCGACAGAATGCGTGGATGACGTGAAGACGATAATTGTTCCTTCGTCTCCTGTCCACGTAAGCAGTGAAACGAGTAGTGCCCCAGCATCACCTTACAGTGGGAACAGGAGTCGAACTGCATCTCCAATAAGAGCAACAAAAGGAACACTGGATCAGACGGAAAAATCGTGTCCTGGAGCACCCAGTTTGCTAACTGTCACTCTAAATAAAAGGTATTTTTAAAGTGGAGCTTAAGCCCTAGCATCTGTGTGAGAAATGAGATATAATATACATTTAAATACTGCCAACTGTTGTATGTTGTCTTCAGCATTCTACTTCAAAGTAGAAATTGATGCATTTACATTCTGACATTTCAAATAAGTTTGGTTGGCTTTGTGTTTTTTTTATAGGAAGCTTCCCTAAGGTTAATTTCACAGGAGCTTTTACATAATCATCTTATGTAACAGACAGCTACTGTATGCAAACTGGTTTGGTAATTTTGTTCTGCTCTTGTATTTGAGATGCAGCCTTTTTAAAAGAATGCAGTAGGCAATTTACAAGTGGTTATACCCACACAATATTTCTACTGCTCTTCTTGCTCACTTTGTTAGGAGGTCAGAGGCGACTACAGTCTGTGTGCTACATTTATCGCTTTTAAAATGAGATGTTTCCTAATGGACTGTGGCATATGTAGTAGATACTTGTAAGGATAGAAAACTCTACAAACATCAGACTTTTGATACATAGAAGGTTTATCTGTACATAGAATTATTCAGAATATACTTGTCCTCACCCATCCCCTTTCTGTCAGAAGTGAATTGCTGAACTTTGTTTTTCTTGCAAAGACTTCCCAGTTTTTGTTAATTCATTCTGAGCTTCACAGCAAGATTAAAAGCTAACGTTTACTGTGCTCCTAGACAATGATTGTTGAAATGACTCAATTACGAAAGGAAAGTAGTATAGTTCATAAATTCAGCTCTGTGATATTGTGTATGTGTCCACAAAAGAAGAATGGCTTGAGGATAGTAGAAACGTCTTAACAGCCTGAATCAATTTTTCTTAGATCTACTGCAATGGATGAAGAACTAAATCCAAAGATGCTAGCTTTGCATAATGCTCAAAGAAAACGAAAAATGGAACATGATGGTTCACTTTTTCAGGCAGTTGGAATTGTGAGTTTTGTTTTACCATTTTAAAATATTCACTTTTAACCTTGCAATTTCTGGAATGAGGCCTCAGTGCAGACTCCTGAGCTAGCAGTGGAATCTTGGGATGAGAGATAACTGTTTGCTAGTGAAATTCTCACATACATGCAGATACTTCCATATTGGTTCTCTTCTGCTCTCTGTTGTTTCAAAAGTGCCCTCTATACCCAAGCGTGTTTCTCGATTAGGTAGGAGATACTCTTGTGAACATGCTTTCTTCAGTAGAATATGCACAAATGGAAGACATCGCATTTAAATTTATCATTGCCGTATTTATTTCACTTTGAATTCAAACTTAGTATTTGTCAGTACTGGAGATAGTGTTCTTATGCTTCTTTCTATACTTTCATTTTTCCACCAAGTCTGAGGTTCCTTTGTTTGATCAGATAACGACCATCTGAACCATAAGGGAATAGAATTCATATAACCTAGCAAATGCATATTACTACCGCTTCAATTTCATGCACATTCTCTCTAATACTAGAGCATTGGGAGTGTGAGTAGCTGGTGGTCATCTGTTCTAGCTGTTCAAAAGAAACTTTTTAGTTTAGTCCCTTAATTGGGGCTATCCAGTTTATTTTCTGCAGGGGTATTTTGTCTTTGTCTCTTACTGTCAGTATTTCGAAACCTTGAGCTTTGCTATTACATGCTGTTACCTCTCTTCCTGCCTTCATTGCAAATTCCTGCTTCTCTTAAGTGTTGCACAGTTAATTCTTAGTTCCTCTACTGCACTGTAACCTTTGAGATTCTTTGCTGCTCTAGTGGTCCATCTCCTGGATCTAGTCATCCATCATGTCTTACAGTGCAGGACTGCTTTTCTTCTGAACTGTGACTTATTCTTGCATTAGCATTCTGGTTTGGGCATGAGACAAGTTACTGTATTTATCTGTCTTTATCATTACTCTCCTCTAGAAGACCTGAGAAAGCTTGTATATGCCCGTTCTTTTCTATGAGGGACACAGACCTTATTTTAAAAAATAATCATACTTACGCCCTTGATTTCCTTTGCTAATGCTTTGCACTTTCACGCATGTTCTGTTGCTTGCAGGAGCCCTGTAAGAATTCATGGCTCTGCAAGGAATGTTGTTGCCTTCCGTTGCCTTTCTCACGCAATGGTGCTACGGCTGTCAGACAGTGTTGCTGATGAAATAGAGTAGCATGGGATGTCATTAAATACACAGAACACAAGCAGTTCTGTATTAGCTGCTGTAATACAGTGTTCAGGCTTCAGTACTTAGTGCTTTTTCAATGCTTATAGGTTCAAATGTCATCCTTTGCTAAAGTTTTTTTCTTTTTGCTCTGACTATTGATGGTTTCTGCACAATCAGAAGCTGAATTTTCCATGTAGCTGGGTCTTAGTGATGTCATTTCAAGCAACTGTTTTTGTTGTTTGGCTTCTTTCCCTGTAATGGATTTCTGAGAGGAGGAACTAAGCCTTGCACATGCCCAGAAAAAAAAAATTTATCTTAAACCCAGACTTAAATCATGGTATTCTGGGATTGTACAAAATCTTGCCACAACCCCTTAGCTGTAAGGAAGCAGGTTTTATTTTGCAAAGAGTGAAAATAAGTGATGACTAAAGTAAAATACTACTTTAGTTTTCTAGAAAACAGAAGAATTAGACAAGGGCAAGATGTATTATAGTAAAATTATGAAATAACAATCCAAATCATTACACTGAAAAGGTATGAGCTGTATCTTTCTTAATCTGGAGGGCTGTATTGGATACACAGGCAAAAAATAAACCAGCAGCAACGTAGGTGACCAATTGACATCCAGCTTCTAAATCAGAGTTGTTCTATTACACAGCTGTCCGTTGGACTTGCATGGATGTTTTCTAAGCTGAAAACATACGTTCTTTACTATTCTAAGTGTTCAGAATAAGGGCAGTGTTCTGAAATACCTTCTCGTCTTTTGGCAGCGGTCAGGGCTACTAACAAGACACAACTTTGCAGTTCAGTTCCCTTTGCTAGCAAACTTGTTACTAAGATGGCATTTTTTCCTTCTAGCCAATCTGTGTCAGTGGCAGCTTCTTCCTACTTATCCTAATTATATGGAGCCCTTAAGAGCTTTCTAATCTCGGTATCTTCTGTGCTGCTGTCAAAACAGTATGCTAAGGAGCTGTATCTGCAATAGAATGGCTTAGTACTGGCGCTCCCCACAAGGTTTAGGCCAGGTGGCTCGGTGGCAATAACTGGAGTGCCAGCAGAATTTACATCTCAAATTTAGATAGAATCGACCTCCCGAGATTCCTGAATCTCCTGTCTACATTATTAATTCCAGTGCAGAAAACCATTAGAGACTTCAGTGAAAACCTGACGCTTACTCACACGAGAGCAGTGGTAATTATAAGGGTGGGTATGTGTGTACAGGTACATGCTTATCTTGAGCATGGTAACTGATGATAACTAGGATTTAGTAATTGTTTTCTGTAGGGGAAGTACATTCTCAATCTGATTCAGTTTTCTTTTAAGTAGTTTTCAAGTACTTAGAAATCTCTTTCTCCCCAAGTTCTGAATGAAGTCCATTTTAAGTTGTAACTGCCTATGTTAGTAGGGGGATGTAGAGGGCTGGAAAGATACAGTGTGCAATAAAGAAGATTTGATTTCTTTCTTTGTAGGGGTCTTTATTCCAGCAGACAGGTGACCGTGGAGGAAATGCGTCACTTGCTTGGAAACGTGTAAAGGGATGCAAAACAAATGGTCATAATGGAGTGGAGCAGAAGACAATCATTCTACTATCAACTGGTATTTATCATTCTTTTAATACCATTCCTATAATTCTTTTATTATCATTATAATAATTCTTTTAATAGGTAACAAGGGGGTGGATTTGGGGGTGGCTGTGTGAAAGGGAGAACTGAGTGACAAAAATATAACCAAACTTAACTCCTTTATGAACAATTTTGGAGGAAAGGTTACGTGTGGTGAATAAAGCACAAATTTTTCTCCTTCCCCTCCCTCTTTAGACATAGCAAGTAAACTTCTAGGGCAGTCGATGGATGAAAGTGGACTACCCCAGCTCACGAGTTACGATTGCGAAGTAAACGCTCCCATACAAGGCAACAGAAACCTGCTGCAGGGTGAAGAACTGCTCAGAGCTCTGGATCAAGTTAACTGAGCTTTCACAATACTTGTTCCTTTTTTGGACACTGGTGAATCATCACCTAAAGCAGTCTATTTATATTTTCTATATCTGATTTTAGAAGCCTGGCTACAGTACTGCACTAATTCAGTTAGTTCAGTTTTGATCCCCTTTCTACTTATTTTGACAGTCTTTTTAATATGTTCTTTATGTAACAATAACTCAACCTATAGTGCATTTTTATAATTCTTTGGTACATACACTTTTAAGTCCATTACATTTAAAACACACTTGCAATAGCAGCTTTGAAATATGCACCTGATTTAAAAAAAAAAAAAAAAGTATTTATTTTTTTGGCTGGGGAGTTGGTCACCAAAACTTATCATTAGTAAAATGTCAACGCAGAAAAACTGGCAATACTTCCATCCTGCTCTTCATAGGTAGCTGGAAGACTTGTGCTCTCTTACTCTTTATGTTCAGATAAGTTTTTTATTTTAATAGTTTTTATAAGAAACAACAATGCTTTGCAGCAGTGCATTGTAGCCACAATCGCACAATATATTTTCTTAAAAAATACCAGCAGTTCCTCATGCAATATATTCTGCATTTATAAAAAAACTAGTTTTTGAGAAGAATCTTCTTTTGTTTGCCTATGAAATCCTGTTTAAACCTGGATTATGTCATTATTTTAATCACACTGTAATATAAATTGTTCTTAAATGCTGTCATACGCTTTTGACTTAAATGAGTGTGGTTAGTCAAAGGAAAGGCTTTATCTGGAAAGGGCTAGCAGCATTTTATTTGGATATGTTCTCAATTTAGAGAGAGTTTGATGTTCTTAAAGTAGTCACTTTGCCAGCTTAAAAGAAAAAAAGAAAATTCCCTGCCTGTAGTTGTTGAAGTTAATGCTAATATTGTGTATGATCTTAAATCTAAATGTTCAGCTTACCCTGTGTGGTATAGGTGATATTTCAAGCAGACTGTAAAACATCTTGCATTGTTAGCAAAGTTTTATCTAGTACATCATTGAGTTGCTCAATATTTTGATGTTTTGGTTTTATGCACCTTGTTGGTATTAACATCCATATGTTTTCATGTAGATTTCAGTAACTTGAATATATTTAGAAGCCTTTTTATTTAGAAATATATAGTTGTCACAAACATCTTATTTTCCTATATGTACTGTACAAAACCTTCATTCACTCATTCTTTTGCTCTTTGTGGTTGGATCTAACACTAACTGTATTGTTTTCTTACATCAATAAACTATATGTGGACCAGGCCCCCTTGGGGAGTGTGTTATCTGAGACAAATGAGATAATTTATATTTTTGTTAGTGGTTATTGTTCATCCGTGTTCCCTTTTTAACTTAGAGTTGATTGGAAATCACTGCTTCCTTATTTTGATTGTAACATCTCTGTGTTAATTATTTGAGCCTATTCAGTACTGAAGTCTCCTAGACAGTGTTGTACTACTGCTCGCCAAAGATGTTAAACTTCTCTAATCTGTTATCACACCAGTTAGCAAACTTGAAAGTGAGGAGACGGTGCATTTGTGTTACTTTAGAGTGGAAAGATAGATTCTGCCATATTAACAGCTGAAAGATTCTGCCATATTAACAGCTGAAAGGCTCGTCTCTGGAAGCTTTATCAAGGTAACAATGGAAAGCAGGAAAAAGTAAAATTCACAGGAGTGATCAGTTAAAGATGGATTTTTATCACAAAACTGCACGATATAAAACATTAAGCTGGCACTTGATGATAAAGCTTGTTCTCCATTCTTGTGCCGTTGACTCGGTGATTTTGACCAGGTGACTTTCTCACTCTGCTGTCCTAAAACACGATGCTGCCGCTACAACCTTGTAATGTGTAAATTAGGTGAAGATATTCTGTGCATTCTTCAGACTTTCATCTCAATGTAAGAAATCAAACATGGTATGTCATAAGAATTGTTTTGGTTTGATTTTGGAAACTTTGGTTTCATTGGGCTCTTTAGAATCTTTTTGAAGTCCATATAATGGCAGGTAGTTTCCTGAAGTTACTGTTTCACTGAAAACTGACACAAGTCTGTTGTAAATGGAGACTGTTAGCCACCAACTGAAAAAAAATGAGGCACTCGTGGCAAAAGACTGTTGCGTACTTCTTAGGTTTGTGTCCAAGCTGCACAAAGAGGAGAAGGTGTATAGGTGTGCTAAAGCAGAGCTGAAGCCTTGCGAGAGAACATTTTGAATATATACATCTGCTGCTGAATAGTCAAAGATTTAAATGCAGCCTTTAAGGTACAAAGCTTATCGAGTTCTCTTGGTGCAGCAGAGCTACTGCCTGCCTGTGATGTGAGGGCTTTTGGATGGCATTCTATCCATGGCATCTCTCTTTGTCAGCAGTTAAAAGGTTTAAGAGTGAAGTTGCTAAAGGCTTAGGTAAAGCACCAGCTGTTGGGGGCATCCCTTATGCTTAGTGCTGCAGGGATTGACATGATGCTTCTGTGAAGAGACAGTGAGGAGAGTCTTACAGGCATGTGAGAGGTACAAGTGGGTTCTGCTTTTATTACTGCCCCAGCAAGCTCTGAGTTAACCTGGTGGGTTATAACCCACTCCCCTTTTCATCTCCCAAGAGAAACTTCCTATCATCCTGCTTGATGTTGTGCTACGTCTACCTTGTTTTAGAAGACCCCGACCTGTCTGGATCTGTCAGTCCCCCTTAAGTGTAATTCTAAGAGGGCTGTACGTTTTTTTGCACAGAAAAATCCATGTTAAAAAGAGGAGGAAAACTTAAATGACCCCTGTGACTTACGGTTATGAGCCTGCTGGATTATCTCTGGTCTTACTGACAGCAGCTCTGGGTTTAAATGAACTGTGTTTCAGGGAATTTTCCCAGCTCTTAGGTTTTGTTTACTGCATGTAATAAGGCACAGCATTTTCTGTGCTGTCCTGGTAGACATGACCAAAGCAAGCAATGGAATGAACTGCACTAGCTGTATTGGTTTAGTCTAGGGAAAACCAGAAGACACCAAACCTCCTGGAGACCCTGAAGAGCACAGGGAAAAGTAACAGTAATTGCTCCGGCCCTGTAGGAGCTTTGCTAAGTGCAGATGCAACTTAGCGAAATCCAGAAGTGCAGCTTTTAAGCTGCTTTTTTTCCTGGTTTGGTTTTGTTTTCCTTTGTTTTGTTTTAAACTCAAGGAATACACAGCCTAGTTCTAACCCTACTTTGGAGGACAAGCTTCTAGAATACAGAACTTTCTAAATGTTTTCTTAGTGATTTTTGAATATTTTTTTTTTCTTTAAAAGGTAGCTGCCTTGCTGTGTTTTAAAATGTTGAGGGATTATATTAGAGCATTGGTTCTTCAGCAGTAGTAAAGAAGAAACTCCAGTGTTTCCTTCTGCATAGGAAACATGCTCAATTATGTGAAAATGATAAATTGAGGAAAGTAACAAAGTTAGCTTCCAGAAAGTTACCATGAGTACAGCGGTAGCCAGGCCATGCCTTCTACCAGGCATAACACAGTTATTTTTACATAGGGATTCTAACTGGTGCTTTTATCTATGCTAGTGATGGTTTTGTTAAAAGGTAAAGGAACCTTTAAACTATTATTTATGACATCACTCAATCATTTACCTGAAAGCAGTTAAATAATTAACTGTAACTCCCAAGAAGTCACTGAAGTTTGCTGTCTAGTAAGTTGATCTCCGGTGTAAAGTAAGGTGGCCCAGAGTCCAAAGTGTACCTTTCTAATGCATCTTCCTCCCATGTAGCGAGAGGCTGATCTTTGAAAACCTTCGGCTTCCCTTTCCTTTTCTGTGTGTCTGTGTACAGGTATTAAACTCTCCCAGAGCAAGTACTGAGTTAAACACAGATTAAGGCCAGAAAGAACAATAAATTGTCACCAGTGTTACATGTAAAGGTTTAAAAGACCTCAAAGCTTATTTTGGATGAATTGATCAGCTCTGCTTCTAATAAAACTGTAGGATCAAAGAAGTATGATTCAGAGTTTAATGACTGCATATTTAATAGCAAGTTTTCATTATTTAAAATGCTGTTTAATGAAATTAAAGAGCTAAACAAGTGGGCTGTTCCACCAGTGTCTGTTGGCAAGCTTTCTCCCCTGGTACCACTGCTGAATGAACCGTTTCCTTGGATCACAGTGCTGGGGAAGGGGGGAGCCATGAGTGACCACTGTCAGCGGGGCTGGACCTGCCTGAGGTCAACCCTCTGTTCCTCCCCCTGCCGATCAGCCGCTGCTGAACAGAGCACACATCTCACTCCAGTGTCACTGCACTTAGGCACGTTTTTCAAAATAATTGTCCAAGGTGAAAATAAAACGTTTCCTAGGCCTGCAGTATGTTGTAGGAAGAGCATTTTCATAGGAATTCACAGGAGTTGGGTATCCAGCTTTCATTAAAAATACCATTATCAATTAGGCACTTGACTCCCTGGAAAGCTCCATTCTGGAGAACTGTGATTTTTTAATTATTTTTTTTTTTGACCAAAATTCTAGAGCTGAGTTGTCATTTTCCTTCTGCTTCCATGTTTACCTCGAAGGCTTGCCAAGTTACCAAAAAGTTAGTTTGCTACTGGATTTATAAAATATGGTACATTTTGTGAATAATAGCAGTATTCTCTCATGAAAAAGTGGTATATTTTAATGGAATTCTTTTTTTGGAACCAAGTACAACGTATTGCAATTGATATTTCTCTTGAAACATTTTGACATACTTGTGACTGTACTTCTTTTTGATTGTGTAACAGTACAAAATTCAATAAAAGAGAGGGTTTGTTTCTAATTTGTGACATGTCTGATGTTTCTGTTCACTGCTATTCCTGTTCTAAGAGATGCAGATGGCAAAATCACTTTTTAAAGTGAACTAAATAACCCATATGCAGCGTAACTAAAATTCTTTCCATGTTTGATGTCTGACTTACCTACTTCTGAAGTCAGAAACTTTGACAGTAGGCTTACATGTGCTCTCTTTTCCAAAAGCACTTAGAAATTATCTTGCCCTTAGAGCTGAATCCTTTTTACCAGAGATACAATGGTTTTCCCACATGAATCAAGTGGATTACATGCATGAACAGAAGAGGTTAAGCGTACAATTTAACAAGCCGGACATAAGGGGATTGGAGTAGGTTTTCCTGTGGGAAGCTAAAGAGAAAAGAGAGCAACAGATACGGAGCCAGCAGGATGGCGACTGTTTGTGAAACCTCTTTGAGTAATCACACCAAGAATGCCCTAATAACAAAACAGAAACTAGTTTGGATCCAAGATGATGTTTCCAGGTGATTTCAGTTTCTCTCTGTACATGCAAATAACTTGACAAGAACTTACAACTCTTCCTGTCTTGGTAAATCTATACTGCTTCCTATTGCACAAATTAAAAATCTTTTGCAACATTTTTGCTCAGTTGGGATGTTGAAAGCAGAAGGCATTTGCAAATACTGTCACAGTAGAGTATGATCCTGCTATCTGGTACTAGTGACACGTTTGTACAAGTTTTAATGTGCTATTTAATAAAATATATCTATATTTTCATGAAAATTCATTAAAACATTTTCATGTTTTCAACTTGAAAATATATTCTAATACAATCAATCACACAAGGTACTTTTTTTTTACTTGTATCTATGCAGGATAAATGGCTTTTTAGCTTGCAATTTATAAGCTAGAAATTAATAGAGCAAACGGGACTTCATCCTTTTGTTTAGGAGTTAAATAAGAATATGAAGAAGATACAGTAAGCAGCACACCCTTACTTCATCTAATTTTATTATTTTAGTTTGGATGGCAGTCTTACTAAGAATTGAGGCACTAATGGAAAATCTGAAGCACCACTAGATGAAAACGCATAATTTATCAAAAAGAATAGCTTCTGGACTAAAAAATGGCATTATTTCATTGTACACACCACAGAAGGGAAAATCTGCTAAGAGATGCTGTTGCCTTTTTTTTATTTATTATTCCTCATATTTTCATTCTTTAGGGTGTAGGAAAGACAGCACACAATAATATATGGGCACAACAGCCTCATCCTCACTACACCTTACATCATCTTACCCAATTAGTGTTATGACATGCAGCCCCATCTGCCTCAAAAAACATTTCCATACAGTGTTTCTTGAAACATCATCTCTGAGAAATCTTGACCCTCACCGCACGCTTCCAATACAAAACTCCAAAAACACACTCAAGGTTTACACATTCAGCATCACTCCTGAGCCTTTGAAAATTAAGGAATAACTCCTTTAAGCAGGGCTTGGCTTGACCTGTAAGTAATGACGAACTCGCTCAATCGTGTCAATTATTAACTTGCTTGTGTTTTCAATCCTTCAGTGCCTGGGGGGGGTAGATTATAACTGTTTCCCAAACACCATTGGCATTCTGTTTCAAAATCGCTATAATCTGTTGAAGACCGGGTCATGTACGGATGAACGGGGTGACTGCCCTACGTCTCTAAACATGAATCCAACGGAGAGATAAAAACGACTTTTCAGAAAAACAACCCAACCAAACAACCCAAAGACAAACCAAACCCCTACATAGGCAGCTCTCCCCCTGCAGCTGCTAGAACCTGTTCAGTTCGTGTCTAACAGCTCTGCTAACGCTTCTGTTCCTATCATCAATGACAGTGGCAGTCAGGGGTGCTTGAAGACAACAGCTGCTTGGCTGATGGCCACTCAGTTCCTACTCGTCGGTAAGAGCTGCTAAAGGTTGAATTCCAGCAGCCTTTTGGGAAAATATAGTAAATGTGGAAAGATGCTTTTGCACCTCAAGCGTTGTGGAAGCCTCTGTCATTGTAGGACCTGAGAGCTCTAAGCGCCTAGCTTTGAAGTACAACCTTCAGATCGATGAGTTGATGCCAATGGTGGATTGGAGAACAACAAGGCACAAGAGCCAGCAGAATTTAAAATTCATTTTGCAGTGCATGATTATTTGAGAAAGCAAAACGTGAACTTTTAACCTGGTCTCAGGGCGAAACACCTACACGTCTGAATACCCTACAAGCAGCGTGCAACCCACATCCCCTGTCTATTCCCTACTTTTCCGACGTGCCGTTTTCTGCCCTTTAAGGTTCCCCCAGCACAGGGACAGCCTCCCCCGAGCCGAGTTCGCAGCCTCCAACCCGCAGGGATGCAGAAGCCTCCAGGCGCTCTGCTGCCAAGCCCGGGGACCCGCACTCCAGCGCAGGTGCTGCTGCTGCCGCCCAGCCCCACTCCCACAAAACCGCAGGCTGCCCTC
>JANHFX010011958.1:0-29086 GCA_027560015.1 Chloroceryle amazona | reverse complement strand
ACGACTGCCAGCTGTGACGAAGAGGAGCCTCTTTACTTCATCGCTGGGACCCCTGCCCACCACCACGACCACCACCATGAAGGCACCGCGCAGGCGCAAGGGGGCGGAGGGCTAATTTTAATGTGAAGCGGGAATGGTTCATGCATATACATGTGTCTCTTGCAACATCTACTGACTATGTATAAGCTCGTAGCTTAAATAGAGGGTTTTGTCCCATGTTGGGCACGCACGTTTGTGGCGGGGCTATCCCCCGTGCGTCCGGTGCCGAATAAACATACCTACTTTACAACTATCAGAGTTGTGGAGTCTGATTTCCGCACGTCACTGAATGGCATCAAAAACTGGCAGGGAAGAGCATCCTGGCACAAGCGAGTGAGCCGGAATACAATTAAGTTGCCTCCACCGCAAACCTCCACTTGCTTAGTGAAATGCAGATTTGAGAGAGACTCCTCTTGCTTGACAGCCCATCACAGTGATGCCATCACCAGCAGCCCGGTGTCCAAGTGAATTATTAAAGCAATATAGCCACATGAGGACATTGCAAAAAAGAATGACTCTTTGGAAGATGGCTTTGCATGGAAAATGGTCCAGCTGTAGATCCTGTTAGGCTGCTCTGCTCCTAGGAGGGAATTGCAGTCTTCTATCTTGTAGTAAACACATACAAAAGAGATGGTAAAATGAGCAGTGTCCTACTCCCCAGTGCTGTACTGGGTGGGGGGGGAAGAAGTTGCAGCCTCAAAAATCTCTGAGGCAGGAGAATGGCCAAGGTCCCGGTGCTCTATACTACCCGAGGAAAAAATGGTGCAGGAGGGAATGAGCTCTGTTCAGGAGAGACTTGCAAGAAAACAGGCTCTGTGCTCCACAAAGCAGCTGGATGAGGCAGCAGCCTGATCTCTTCCCTGCCAAATGTTTATCTGCTAGAACAAAACCCAGGAGTGTCCTGCAGCTCTGCGCCACTGCAGTACTCCTTCCTTGCACGAAGCTAGAAAGGTCCTGACCCATTTGTGTAAGACCCCTGGGAACTGCTCATGAAAGACCCTATGGTAGCTTCAGCTGGAAGAGGAATGTGAAATCCCAGTTGATGATGGCATTGCCTACGAAGATTCCCTTTCTCAGCTTAAAAAGCATTCATCAGTCCTCATTTTCTGCTTTTGTATTCTCCATGCTGATCATTTCCTGCTATTTATCACACCAAAGAGAAGAGTTTTTCAGCAACTGCCAATTTCTACTGTGAAGCGGAGTCCTGTAGATCCACTAACTGATTGGGAAGAGATTTAAGACAGTTAAGCAAAACATTTAACAGAATTTCAGAAAACTCCTCTGATTGCTCTTCCCAAAGTGTTAACTCCAAGTAGCTTATTTCCAAATGTATTTTGTTACTATGCTGGCTGTAGTAAGGACTAAGGCCAAACAATCTTTACATACAGAAATCCTGTATGAGTTATGTCAGGCTAAACCAGCACCTCAGAGGGCATCTGGCACACTTCACTAGCACCTTTTCTGCCCTTTTTTACTCAGTCCCTACACATGAGTCTGTTGGTAAAAACACTTGGACTTGGAGAACTCTACTCTCCCCAGACTTACCCCATCTGGCCCTAAGGTCCTTGACCAGCAGACTGAAACACGACCTTGTCAGAAGACAATTTTAAAGGGTAAACCCAGAAATTTAATTTCAGCTACTGTAATTTACCATATGTTTTGATTTGTTCTATAACCCTAATAAAATGTGACATAGTGCTTAGGAATATGATTTAGTCAAGGACTTGCCAGTGTTAGGTTAATGAATGGACTCAATGAAAGGTCTTTTCCAATCTAGGCCATTCTGTGATTCTGTAAAAGCCACTTCCTATGAAGTTAAGAAGCATGGAAGTGGCTGCTATTTTACTGGGAAGTAAAAATAACATCAGCTTGCACATATTACAAGAGATTCTGAACCATCAGCTGTGCTCTCCAGCATTTATTATCCGATCTGATGTCTTAATGGCTGGTTATTCTCATTAGCTGCTCTCTGGATTGATACAAACTGGTTTTCTGCACTTGGGCTGTGCAGCCTGCTGTGTAAAGGTAATTAGCATGGGGCCTATGGATTAACTGGAGAATCAGCTGTCGGCTGTGTTCCCATTCTCTAGCAGTGGCCTGAAGGAAATTATGCTTCTGCAGCTCAGTTAGCTACGCAGTGTCAAGAGCCCCTGGCTAAGATGAAGGCACCGATGTACAAACAGAAAGGCAGTTGCTGCTCTTGTGAACTTGCGCCGGGGGAAGACAAGACAAACAACGCAGAGGTGAAGCAGAGCCATAGAGATTAAGATATTTGTTAAACAAGAATATGCCGAGCGGGAGACAGGGCTCTGCAAACATGCTGCTTGGCAGAAGAGTGCTGGCTTTTAAACAGTTTTACCTGGCTGCTCCACCTGCTGTGCCAGATCCCTCCCTTGTGTAAAATAAAAACTGTCCACTGTGTCAGGGGAATCTGTTCAAGGATAATCAATCACTCTATACCAGAACCGATAAAAGATCAAATGAAAGAAAACTCTGGAAAGCTACACAAGCAGTTACAGCAGAGCAAGTCTTGTCTCACGAGGCCTGACATTTAAGCACATAGGCATTCTCTTGCTGTGTGTGAGGAAATGCTGTCCTCAAGGGCAAAATCACTTTAAGTGATATGACTGCAAGAAATATAGTACTTCATCTTATTCATAAACTACCTGAGAACAGAAAGCCTTTTGTTTTGTTCTTTTGTAGTTCAAGCAGGTGCAGGGTAGAAGCTGGAAACCGAGAGCATGAGCCACACCTACATCTAATGCTGAAAAGAAGTTGTCTTTACACCTGGAACAAAGAGCTAACAGTCTTCAGCTCTCTGCCATAAAATCCTCGTCCAGGCTGCACGAAACCTTGCCGTTGCCACAAAGTATTAGAAAATGTAGGGCCAGATCCTAGAAGGGACCTGGAAAGAGATCTTGCTGCCCAGTGTGACAGGATTGCTTGGATGCTGCCGATGGATGAAGCAAGGCTGTTAATAGCTGCTTTCCCGCATAGCACAGCTAAACCCAAGTAAAGAAAGGCAAAATATAGCACATGCAAAATGCAAAATGTGAATTTTCAGGTTAGAGAATGAAAAGCATGAGAAAAAGAACAAACAAAGTGCTGGAAAAGCTGAACCTTGTGGCTCAACCTGGGATCTTAAAAAGATTCTTAGCATACAAGGACTGAAAAAGAGCACACAGTCAGAGGGATTCAGGCCTCCAGGATTCGAGATCACTTTAAAGAGCCTAATTCAATCCAGCCTAGGTTTGTATCTAAACTGAACTTGGAGAACTGAAAATGCCAGGGAAGCCACGGGGGCTGACTGTGTTCAGTGTGAGGGACACGGGCAGGAGAAGGAGGCCGCCGTTGCTGTAGGCTGCCACTGATGTACACTGACACCTCCGCAACACCAGCCGCAGGCTCACTGGAGAAGCTGGGCAGTGGAACACCGAGGTGCAGACATACTGTGGCAAGAAGGAAGAAAGCCGCTCACCTACCACCCCCAGCATCCACATTGCCCCATGCCTGGTGTGGCCACGGTAACATTGTTCCAAGGCTGCTGCTATTGCACTCAACTTTTACAGCAGTCCTTTCAGAGGAACCACCTCAAGACAATGCACTGTGCTTGGAGAAACAGATCACTCAGTCCATAAAAACCTTGTGATGTTTTTTTCTCTGTGAACAGCAAATCCCCCCACAACTCACATGCACTTGCAGTTCACGGTGCCATTGACCTAACCACATGGGTGAGTCACCTGGCAGGATGGATTTGGGATGGCAAAAAGATGCTTCAGCAGAAACATCTATTAGTGTGCCTCAAATATTTGTTGTTATGCCCAGGCTAAAGGATGTTGAAGATCTGACCTGTAACGATGGTCTGGAAGGTGTGTGCTGTATCAGCTGCTGCCAGTAAACCTGGTTTGGCTATATGTGGGAGATAAGGTAGGGCCATCCCGAAAACGGCTGATTACACATTCCCTCTGAACAGATCATTCTGAAAAAGCACTGCACAAGCAGAAGCCAGGAAAAAGCTGGGAGGATGAACCTGGCCCTTCTCCTGCAGCTGCCCTGCCAGGGTGTTCTCATTAACTGCAGGTTAACCATGTGACAGTACATTGGATATGCCGGCAGGGATGGGGGAGGGGCGAACCCTGATCCACACAGGGCATAAACAATATCAGAGATCAATGCAGAGGGTGATGGTTATGCTTAGGGGAAAATGATAACAGCTGCACACGCATCCTAACCTAATCCCAGGGTGCTCACTCACCCTCTGGCCAATACTGAGGGAGCACACACTGCTGGCCTGCACAGCCCTCCTCCATTCACATTCTTATGGACTTGAGCAAGCAGCCCCAGCCTTTGGGGAATTATCACAATGGGCACAATGGAAGAAAAGCAATCTTATCTGGAACAGGCTTACACTGGAACAGGCTGCCCGGGGAGGTTGTGGAGTCTCCTTGTCTGGACACATTCAAAACCCACCTGGATGTGTTCCTGTGTGACCTGATCTAGGTGATGCTACTCAGGCAGAGGGGTTGGACAGGATGATCTTTTGAGGTCCCTTCCAGCCCTGAACATTCTGTGATTGTCTGCTCATTTCCATGAAAACACAGACAGGCAGATGTGGAGCTCAGCGGTGGGTCCTCAGAGACTATTTCACATCAGTAACTGGAAGATGTCAGTCACAGGCAGTTGTGACAGCATCTTAGGCAAGCCAAGTGGTAAATTGATGGCATGTAGTGACACAGATTCAGTCAGCCTCAAAACAGCTTGACTGCGAGCAAGAGAAGAGCGAGCCACGTGCTGCCACCAGCTGCACCGTCATGTGCAACAGCTGGAGGCCCCAGACTGTCAACCATATGGTAAATGAAGAAGAGAGCCATTAATCTACGTCACTGCAAAGAACCTCTTCAGATAATGCAAGCGTGGGGCCATGGCAGCACACCACAGACTTTGCTTCACTTCTCTGTATGGACAGCAAATCCCCCACATATCTCATATGCACTTGCAGTTCACAGTGCCGTTGACCTAACCACATGGGTGAGCCATGGCAGGATGGATCTGGGATGGTAAGGTCCTGCTAGCCACACTTGTCTGAGCTGCCCTAACGGAGCCTGGTACAGCCCATGGCTCTTGTCTTCCAGAGAAAGTATTTCCTCTGAAGTCTTAGGAGGGTTATTTGGGCTAAAAACAGGGTTAAAGTTCAAGGAATTCGATTCTAGGGTTAAAGGAGGATTTGAATTTGGCATGGAAGCCATTTGAAAAGGGAGCTTTCTGCTACCTCCGGTGGTAGAAAGTTTTTGCCCCTGATTTTTGCTTTCAAGAAGTAAACACAAACTATAAAGCCTGGTTTTCCCCCAGGGCTGAGCTACAGAAACTGGCAAGGATGCAGCACTTCAAATTCCAGATAAGACACCGTAATAAAATGTAGAAATTGGATGCAAATTATTTACAACATTTATGATACCACATTATTTCCTGGCACTGCCATTTGATAATCACGGCAATAATTTTCAATTACCTTCGCTTAGCATTCACTCCCTTTTATGGCTACCAAAATGCTTCCTGTTCTTAAGCAGAGAGGATTTCTAAGGCTTGTTCTATGCTCCTAAATTGAAGCAATTTGCAAATGACTGTACAGAGGCACAATGACCTTAAGGCTGATTTTCAAGGGCATAAGTGACAGTGGAGCATTGTTTCTTTATGGACACAGAAAGTCTCACATAAAACAAATTCATGGCTCCTAATTCCCAGGTAGTGGTGAAAAATAAACAAAAAGCCACTGAAACAACTTTCTTCTCCTGGTGTTTACTTGCTCCTCGCATACAGTGATTTGCTCTAACTCTGTATCTGAAGAGGATGCATGTTTCTGAACCCAGTAGAGATGAAGTGACAATCTGCACCTGGTAAACTGTATGCTGGGACGTCTACTCAGTATTGACTTGCTTAGGTCTAATTGTTGGCTAGGACACATGGTAAAGTAGGACATCAGATATGTGCTGGGAGTAGGTGGAAGATCAGAAATGTGATCCTGGGAGCCAGTATCTTGTGGTACTACATATCTGGGCAGGCAGTACTGCAAAGTTGACTATGAACAGGAGACTTTCCTTTCCCATTAAATCAATTAGCCATTAACAAATTAACCAGAACAACAGGGTAAGATAGGTCTGAGTACTTCAGAAGAGACACAGCTAGGTAAGCCATCATGAGTCTCACAACTTCTAAGAGATGCTCGGGGTAACAATATCACAGAAAGTATCCTCCATCAGAAAGATCTGACTCAATATGAAGAAACACTGGAAGATAATTATTGCATGATAGGCATCTTTCAGTTGTGCTTTTCTGATGTCTGCACCCTAGGATAAAGACAGACATGGATTACTTAACTGATGATGCACCCGCGGTGTATTTTTATCCCAGAGCCACCTATAAACAAAAGCACAATCGTATGCTTATCATATATAATGCAATAAAAATAAAAAAGCAAATCCAAAACAATGAATCACTGCCTTGAAAGAGTTTTGTTTCATCACGTGCATGGTCATGCTGAGTGATACTGTTGAGAGTAGGCTGACACATCTTCACTGTAGTCTTCTCGCCGATAAAAAGAGAAATGCCTGTGAAACACTCATTTGCATTAGCAATTTAATGTGTTGTCTCATTCCTCTGTTTTGGCTAATTAAGGATGTTATGCATCACAGGGCAAGATAGCAGGTAGCAATCAGATATTAACTGTGCTCCATGCTGTGCAATACATCCGGCACAGATGAGCAGTCCAGAAAAAGCCCTGAGTGAAATACAAACCAGCCCACGGGCTTTCTGATGTGCCCTTTGAACTTACTATGACTAAAAGTGATTTGCCCTTTTACACACCTTTGGGTTGCAACCTCAGTTGTTGTCACACTAGGATGAAATTTATCTCACCTAACTCTGCTGTCCTGAAACAAAAGTGTCTGGGCTACTTCCATAGCTGCCTTTCAGGCTGATGGGGGACAGCGAGGCATCTCCTGGCCACATGCCTCCTGTGGCCAAAGACAGGCGAGCAAATCCCTCCCAAGCCTCTGTACTCATGTAGAGTGGAAAGAACTCTGCATGTGTACTGAGTCTGCCTAAACTGGAGTTAATTCTCCCCATAGCAGCCCTCCCAGTGCTGTGCTTTGCACTGGGAAGTGGAAAGGTGCTGATAACACCCCTGTGTTGTGGCTGCTGCTGGGCAGGGCTCGCAGGGCACCAAGGCTGGTTTCCAGCATTCGCCCACAGTGGGATGAGGTGGACAAGATCTTGGGAGGGGACATGACTGGGACAGCTGACCCAAACTGACCAAAGGGATATTCCATGCCATATGACGTCAGCTTAACAATAAAAGCTAGGAAAAGGAGGAATGGGGGCAGGGGGCATCTGCTTGTCCTCTGGGGCAACTGCTATGTGCTTCCAAAAGGGGCCAGACATCACCTGCTGATGGGAAGCAGAGAATAAATCTTTGTTTTCTTTTGCTTCCACATGTGGTCTTGACTCATTTTTTCATTAAACTGACTTTGTCTTAACCTACAAATTTTATCTTATTTTCTTCCCCCTGGCCCCTGCATCAGAAGGAGGGAGTAATAGTGAATCTCTGGAAAGACTCTTCACTGGTGCTGGAAAACACTTGGCATTTACAGACCTATTTGAAGTACGAGAGACAGATCCTCGGTTCATACCCACTTACATCCACTTATAAAGGCTACAGAAGCTTGCAGGTACTAAGTTCTCCTAAGGACTGAGCCATCAGCAGAGGCAGTGTGTCATCATCAAATACAAGCTAGCACAGTCTTATTGTAGTACCTTTACTGCAGTATTACCACCCTTACTCTCATTGCAAAGTCAAATTTGCTCCCTATCGTCCCAACACCCTGAAATGTAGAGGTCTGCAGCATCCATTAGCTGCTTCTCACCCAACACCTCATCAGGAATTTGTTCAGTGATTATACATCACTTGAGAATTCTGTCCTTCCTTCCTGTACTGCAAAAGCAATGCTGCTTCCAGTAACCCCCAACAGCTGGATTTAACCAAGTCTGAAATGACTTACGGATTTCAAATTCACTGTCTGGTTTGTTGGTTTGTTTGTTTTTTTTTTTTTTTCTGGAGCCTATGCTTTTCACAGAAGGTTTATTACTCAGCCAGGCTACCACTTGCAGCACTACAAAGCAGGCTTCTGCTCGCAGGGCAGAGATGTTTGCATTTTGCAATCTGTATTTGGTTGCCAGACTCACGGTGAGAGATTCTGTTCTACTATAACCACAGACTGTTTTATTTACAGACAGAGTAAAACTAAGAATTAGTCCCGTGAGACAATTAAGCAAACACCATTAATTATCAAGTGTGTAAATGAAATAGGTCTACATCAGCATTCACAAAGATGAACAGCTTTGCCTCGCCTTTTCTTGTCTACTTTTCTTGTACTTGATGCTCCAGTTGTGAAGTTCAAACAGATCACAAGATACCCCTCTTGCTGTCATCCCTCTACTGTAAAAGCTGGTCCCATTTTCAGATGGCACACAGGGAGGAGATTCTGCCTGGTGGCCCAACACACTCTGCGGAAATGTGTCGGTGTCAATGAATTTCTGATGAAGCCCAGGTTGGTTTCTGGGGGAAGCATGCCTGCTGGGCTGATTTCCACTGGAAGCCAGCCTGCTCCCTGTTAGCATGTCACCTGCACAGTTGTCATGGCAGGCAGCTTGGGTGCCAGCTTTCCCAAGCTCCCAGCTCCTCAGTAGCCTGCCTTTGGTAGTAGAGACGTCTAATCCCAAGACCATCCAACCCCTTGGTGAAGAAGAGGTTGATCCACTTCCCACTGAAGGTGTGTCAGCAGGTGCTCTCTTTGGATGACATTACTGTGATCACCTGCTGTTTCTTATATTTTAGGTGACATTTTTCACCTCTTTATCACCTGAAGGATCTGCATTTGTGCATTAGTTGTATCGGATTGTCCAGGACTCTGTTGGTTTCATTGCTGCCAGTGGAATTCAAGACACCTTCAAGCAGCAGCACAGTGTTGTTCTCAGCTGCCCTCTTTTTCTTATAAAGTCCTCCCTTCCTCCTGAGGCTGAAGATTTCTTACTTGTGTTCTTATGGTCCATGAGTATCAGAAATTACTGTATAAAACAAACTGACCAATGGACTGGGGCAGAATGCTGTGCCGGTGCGAGTGACAGCAGCAAAACATGCTGTACCAGGAAGGTTAGAGGAAGAACGTGAAGAAAACCAAAACACGGACAGGTGGGGAGATATCGACATGTTTTAGTTACACCCTGCACGCACTGAGCTTCCATCTTAGGCTGGTGGCTTCTTCTGGTCTCTGACACACAGTGACTGTCAAGAGCTCAAGCTCTTGCAAGAAGATCCAACTCTCAGTAGTCCACCACACAAGATTAAGCATCTTGTAATGCCTAAGGACAGATTTTCAACTGATTCAGCCGATTTTTTGAGATTGTTGGAATGTCTGACCCTGTGTGGAACACTCAGTCACCCCAAAACTCCTGCCAAGAAGAATAAAGTGCATGGAGGACCTGTGCTGGTAAAACACAGCACTCCATAAACCAGAATAAAGCAGAGGGTAACCTCTGATGGGAATTCTTATTTTTGCAGAAGAGGTATTGGTTTTCCAGAGCCACTTGTAGCTTAGTGAACGTGCATCCTCCCATTAAACATTTTGTCATAAACCATGAGACGGGGATCACCCAGAAGCTATACATTTTTTAATAACAATAAGAAGGATCCATTTATTCTTTTGGGTTTTTTCCTCATATGGTTTGGCTTTTTTTGCCAAGAATTAGCTTTCAAATAGCAGAAGCACTGTGTTTTGGGTGGCTGATCAGCCCATTCAAATTTTGTTACCTACTGAGGACTTCACACTTCAGGAAGGATGTCCTCTGCCTATTTTGTGTTTGATGAAAATGCTCTTCAGCCTCCAAGCCTAAAGACTGCAGGTTTCACCTGCTTCTCTTCTGGGTAGATCTCACTGGAAAGATCACATACAATAGGTTTGCATCAGTCTACATGGAATTTGCTGATGTGCTGGAATCAGAACTGGAGCTAGTACCCATCCATGAACACCTCTGATGACATGCCTTCTGGACTACAAATGAACTCTGAACAGAGTTACCCAACAAGAGCAAAGCCTCCTAAGGGAGCTTTTCCTCCTGCGTGCAGAGGCCAAGGCTACTGGTAAATTCCTGAGACACCTGCTGCAGTAGAGAAACATAGGAGTGGTCAATCTGCACTTTAGCCCCATGGCATGTGCAAGACAAAACCGACTCTGGCTTGTTCAGTTCTGATTCTGGAGAAAACAATTAAATCAAACCCTGCACCACCCACAAGTTGATGGAAGATGTGCTTTACCTGCCTTTGATAAATATTTGATCACCAAAAATCTGCCGCAGGTGGGAAGAGAAGCTCTAGCTTGCAGTGCATTATGGGCCTGCCTTTTGCTGTGCTGCTCTCCCTTGACTTGATTGCTCCTCGTTCCACTGTGGATTTTCATCAAGGGTACAAATAGGAGCAAATCCAGCATGAGAAACCAAGAGAGGCTCAGGCTAAAACAGACACAACCCTGATGTTAGTAGGCTTATTTTAACAGCCCCACTGCAGACTAGTAAATCCATGTTTTCAAAGTAAATATCTGCCTTAGCAACAGCCTTAACATATAAGTGAAATATGAGGCAGTTTCTCTTTGTTTCTGGGCTTTTTCCTTTTCCTTAACATGGCAATGACTCACTTGGATTAGGCACCAGACTCAAAGTGTAATTGTTTGCAGAAAGAGAAGCACATGGAGAATCACTTAATTTTATCACTCCACTATGAGGATCATGAGTTGTCCTGGCTGGTTTAGGGAGTTTCTTGCTCAGCTTATTGCTTTCTATGAATCTCATTTTCCAACATCCATACTCTACAAGGACGCTTGTACAGGGAGCCTCAGTATCTCACTTGGAGCCAGTTAAACCAGACAGCGTGACAGGCCCCGTATCAGAGGGTTATGTACTGCAGTGCATAAACCCAATCTCTGGATCACTGTCCCACAGAGTTCGTGAAGGCAGACAGGAAAATTTGACCAATCCCACTTTCATGGCTTCACTTTTTCTAACACTTGAAATAGCAACAGAACGATAAACTGCGGGTCTGTGAGTAAGAACAGGCAGTGTAAATTCCTTCTTCAGCTTAAATACTGGAGTCACCACAAGATTTCTGTTGTTATAAATCCTTAGTCATGCAGCTTCCACCCCTCAGCTTTGATATAGTAGAAAATATAGGGAACTAAGAGCTTATTACTGTGCTCCCTGCATTGATACTGATGTTTCATGATGAAATTTCTGGGGTTCAGTTAAAGCCATCTTCTTGCTGTAAATATTCCCATGTTGCATTTGAAGCATTTCACTCTTATGTCTTAAGAGATTTCAGAGATGATAGGTGGCAACTGAGGTGAGATAAATAAAACAAGTCCGCTCTATTCGTTCCATCTTTGAGCACCTACCTAAAGACTACCTGCAAAAGGAAAAGATGTTGGGTGTTTTCTTTTTTGTTTCTCTTTTGATGTAAAAGAAGATGTGAAATAGATTGACTTTACCTCAGAAATATCAAGTCTTGCTTTCATTTCTGCGCTGGAGATTTCTTTTAGTACAAATGCTACTGTTTTTAAAGGGGCTTTTAAAACCCCTTGCAATGAGGCTAAGGGAAATTTGTCTGTGGTTGCTAAACACTCAGAGGATAAAGAATATGAGAAGTGTAAACTGTAGTGAAGGGATATAGTGGAGGGCAGAATTAAGAGTTGTAGGAAAACAAGTTAATTATAGTTAAATGTCGGATGCAAGCAGGAAACTTTTTAGTAAGTATAATGAAAAGCAGAAATTCACATAAGGAGAACCAACCAGCTATTGGCTATCCAGTCTTCTTTAAAATTGCATAAAGCAAGATTTTTTTAAAGCGAAATCCCCAATCGGTAAGGAAATACTCCAAAGGATTACAAAAATGTCAAAAGATATTATAATAAGTGAGAAATAGAAAATACATATGAGACCACAGACAAATTACTACTGCCTCAGTCTTATAATCTCCTGTCCTACTACCCTTGCAATTACAGTCCTGTTGGTTTGCAGAAATGCACAGTAACTGCTTTAAACACAGCATATTTACCCAAGTTGGCGAATGCAAAATCATTTAAAGTCCTTCCCAGTAAAGACAGGTCACATTATAAAATGCAGTTCCTTGTCTGTGAAAAAGCTCAGCCCAGTTAAACAACAGTAATTAGAATTTATACAGTTCTTTCATTTGCAAATGCTCCACAGATATGATCCAATTTAGGGCATAAAAGATCTTTCCAATCCATTTGCTTTTTGGCACAAGCTGGAGGTTACTGGCCACGTAACAATCTCTGCGTGTGCTCTTTACCCGCTCCAGTCCAAAGGTGGCGAGCCCAGTCACTTCCATTGAGATGTATGAAGAACACTTACCTGTATTCCCATGAGCTACTTGATAGCCACTGTAGGGGTAGTAACCTCCTTCCGAGGGGTGGCAACACCCACAAGGGATTAAATGAAGCATTATCTTCAAGTAGTCTTTTTTATTTTTCTAACAGAGATACGTCCCTGACCTCCTCTTTGAGAGACAAGTAAATATTGTTACTCTCCTAGTTCAATAGCATTCCTGTCTCAGAACTTCTTTTGGAGTACCACTGCAGCCAGGAAAATTTCCAGCCTGCTCCCTCTCCTGTTAAAGCTATTGACACGCTGAAATGATGATTTACTGGTGCTATGTTTCTGCAGCATGGAATTTTGGCAGCAATAAAACTGTGTCCAGACAGATGATGTAATAAGCTTTCTACAAATCACTTAATGTTTCTTGGCAACTCCTAGAACAGTCCATGTTTCCTAATTGAATGAGGAAATCCATGGACTATTTTTTCTTACCATGAATCAGTTTCAGAAGAAGGTCAGATTGTTTTTTAATTGTCTTGTCCTGTCTGAGATAGTAAATTGGTCCGGTTGGTCATAAAAAAATATGTGCAATTTCTTAGCCTTTTCCATATACAAATTTTTAGGTACCTTTGTGACTTACACAATATAACCAAATGGAGAAAGACATAGATCAAAAGGGCAGATTGGAATCCACATGCTCCACCCTTCTGAAGAAGTTTGAGGCAAATTTCATTCTGCCAGCATTGGGATTTTGCTAGACTTCTGTAGCAAAGGCTGATCTCTTCAAATACACATGAATACAGACAAACATGCATGCACACGCTCATTCTATAATTTGAACCACATCTGTGCATCTCTGTGGTCAATTCTTCTAAATCATGAACATTGCCCAAGGGATACCTGCTTTAAATTTGGTTGATATAAAGCTTCAGTTTGAATGTGGCAATGCCGACAAGTCGTATCTGTATTTTAATAAAAGTCAGGGCTGAGCATCTTTACTAAAGCCACCCAGTGAATCAGGAATATATTCCTCCAGCTTTCATTTCCAGTTTTCTGCATTAACTACTTTGAAGCTCTACATTGCATGACTGCCTTGCCCTTTTGAGGTTTCTCTTCTTTGTAAGAGTCACTAATAAGCACACTGGCTTCCTCTTCTTCAGGACTCATCACTGCACCATCTCAAAGAGAGAAAAGCTTGAACAGGAACTACAGAGCTGAACTCCTTGAACTTTAGAGATAGTGATATCTGGATGCAGTCTCTGTGTTTTGTGACTCACACCTCTTTGTAGCCTTGAGAAGTAAGCTAAGCAGCTCACCTCTGTATCACCTTGTCAAGAAAGCAGCCAAACTAGCCATGTTCTCCTGTCTTCACATAGATGCCTCGCTGCAAGAAACAACGCAAAACTATGCAAATCATCTGGGAAAGTGACCTGTTCTGCAGGGCAAGGCATTTGACCTTTATGAAGAAACCAGCGTGGAGAGAATACACGTTACATTTCATCAGTCCCCCCTCCTCTCCTGCCTGTTTCTATCCGGCCCAGCTGGGTAAAGTGCACAAACACATCGCTGATAGTAAGGTGTCAATAAAATACTCTGTGATGAGTTACTGTAGAAAGCTTCGAGTTAAACAAAGTGATCCCTAGTTGCCTGTGCAAATCAAATTTACTGAGGTCTTGCATTTCTTGCTTGCTGATTTCTATAAAATTATATGAAATGACAGTGGTGGGATAAGCCAAAAAGCAGTGCACACCCTTGGCATCACCTGAAGTATCTGCAGGATGCTTCCCTCCAGGGATAAGGTCACCTCTTACTTGACTGAACAATGGCAGTTCCTAAATTTTGGCCAAAACCACCTCAGCAAGATCAAATATTGAAGTTTCTATGTACATTTAAAAACCACTGAAAATGTTATATGCTCCTTTGGAGGACACTTGATACAAATTAAACCAGAAGGATCTATAACCAATTTTTCATGCCAGCTCCCTTCCTCTTTTGGCTAAACAGGACAGGGCTTCTGGAAACTTCAGCAGAGATAAGTCAACATTTTTTTTCCTGTGATTAATTCAGTAAGAGATCATGGACATGGAAAAGAGTGAGTGAGCATCAATAATTGCATTTAGATTAATCCCCAGGACATTAGAGCTTACACCATCCAAGCTGGACGTCCAATATCATGCTCCATCTTTCCTCAGCCTGGAACCAGCCTACAGCTTCACCCGGCTGCACAGTCACCATGAGCTCTGCAGGTAACTGCCAGTGTCACCCATGGTACCGACCACAGCTATGGGTCAGCACCTACAAGCAGTCAGACAGTCACTGCTCCATGCCCCACTTCCTCTCCCATCCTTCCAAAAATAAGCTGCACTGAGGCCAAAAGTTCTCCTACCCATTCTCAGCTTACAGTTAGAAAAGCGTTATGAAGTCCTGTAGCAGATCTTTCCTTTCAGACCATAGCAACGACACAAAGTCCAGGTCAACAGTTCCCATCCCTGCACCACAAGAAAACCGGGATTTCTTAGATGCAGCCACAGTACACTGACATATTTGATGCTAGATATTGGACAGCCAGACTGACAGAGAGATCCTGTAAGCTTTTTCTTCTCAGCTAACAAACATGTGGGACCTGCTGTTTTCATGGTGTGAGCCGTGTGTTTGTGTGTGTGGTGGCACTTGGCAGTAAGCACTAATGTATTCTATCCGTGAGCACCAGGGATCTGCAGTACGGTGTTCATTCCCATAAGCACTCACAGCTTGAAAGCAAGTGATCTGGGGGAAGACATTCCAAAATCAGGCTAATAAGTGAAATGGGGTGAACAATTTTCCCACCTAATCGGGCTCCTTATCATCTTACATAGACACATCTTTATGCAACCCACTGATAATGTTTTGTCCTACAATTAGGACATAACACCACAAAGAAATTCTCTTAACTCTGACTAAATCTTGCCCTATTGACCAGCACAGTCTTGTATAACCAGCTTTGCTTTAAGCTTTTATTACACAACTTTCAGTATCAGTATTAAAATGCACAAGAAGTGAAGAGATGTGAAATGTGTATAAAGAGTCCTTTCCCCTCTAATGAAGAACTCTGAGGAATAGATATTGTGGTGACCAAAATACCTTAATGAGAGAGAAGAGTCTTTGTGTAAGTTGGTGCCCTCTGCTCCATCACTAACACTGTAATCTCATGTGCACAGAACTCCTGGAAGCGTCATCCACCATGTGATGTCAGAAGGGAACAACCCCATGGCAGGAATAGGGAGGCAGAGGAGACAACAGATTAGAGGAGCGGCATCCGTTGATATTACCAGTGTAGGACTGAACCTCAGCTGTAAACCATGGCTAGGTAAGTGTTGCACTGTCCTTTCATTAATGATGATCTGGGTGGTGGCTGCCTCTCTTTATATACTGCCTGAAAAGATCTTATTTCAGCAATAACGAGGAGTATTTCTAAATATTTTTAAAGAGAGCTTAAGAAACCGAGTTAAGAGTTTTAGCGCTCGCTTTAAATATTACCATAGCCTGAACTTTTGTCAATCACTTTCACATTCAGGAGCTGTCCCTCTAGTTACAATCTTTTCTGCCAGATCTCAAAACTACTTCAGAGGTGTCACTTTAACAAGGGTGTGATGAAAATTTCACAAGCAAAGGGGTGTAGTCTTGTGTGACATATCTAATTGAGTTGCATTTGTTGCTTTTATTTTTGATTGCCTCACTGATGTTACTGCACAGCTAAGAATATTATTACAGGCAAGAGCAGCAGAAATTTGTCACCTGCTTCATGCTATTGCACTCAGTCCCTGGGAACCTAGCCTGGTTATAGCTGATGCATTTTATGAAGAGCGTGTTAATCTCACAGATCACAGGCTGTCTGCCCTGTCTTATCAGTGCTTGTATCTATGTGCTTCATAAGGTACGTTCCATACCTGGAGTGAATGTGGCAACTACCACGTTGCTGTAATCAAATGTGACTTACCACCCTTCTTTAAGGAACTGGTACACTTGGCTACTTGCTCTGGCTTAAGTAATGCATTGCGTAGTGCTTTAGACACAAGAAGAAAAAATGACAGCAATTAAAAACAAAATCAGGAAGTTTTACCATTAGATAATCCAAATGTCTGGACTTGGTAACACTTGAAGCTTTACCAGTAGGTTACTTACATACTACTTCTTGGTGAATGCTCACTTTTTGAGAGAGTTCTTAAGGGTTTGGGTTTTTTGTGATTCTATTCAATTCAAATTGGTTCTTGGATGGGCTAAGAGCACAATGGCATAAATTCTGCCTTCCTGGATTTATTTATGCTGCATCATTGTATTTTTGAAAGCCCAGATAGTGAAATGTGATTTTTACTGGCAACAGAAGTAGCTTTTCATCTGCTTTTCACCTAATCAAGAGTAACATAGAAATCCTCCACTAGGCTGTAGAAAATTATTTGTAAGGCAGTTTATAGTTTGTTTCAGTTTCCCCAGTGTTTTGCAGAGGGCTGTAAGGAATTCTTTTAACAACTATTTTAATAAAATCAACAGAGCCTTCCAGAGAGGGAAGGAACACGCAAAGCACTCTGATTAGCATCTCTTCTGATGCAACTTATATTATCTTACCCTTGCAGTTCGTGTGGAGAGCCACAGCTTTGGATTTTGGCCTAAGCACCCGAAACCAGTGTGTGCCTCAGTGCACAGAAGCATTCAGTGAAGTCCAATTTCACTAAATGTTTTATCTAAATACCTGCTTACTCTAAAGTACATTCTGTGCCCATTTTCACAGCAAATGATGTCTAACAAAAATCACACTAAAAAAACCACAATCAGATGAGGACCAGATGAGAGCAAAACCAACCTCACAGACTGTGTAAGAAACATATTGACAGTAGCTCAATACCTCTATGCAGTTGCCAGAAAACCTCTCATGGTCAATAAAAGGTAATAAAAGGCCTAACTAAAGAAATGCATCATTCAAGAGCTCTAAACTCAGACTCTGGTATATCTCCTAGGGCAAAAAAATAAAATCTCTTGGCCACGTGCCTTAAGGGGAATACACTGCACTAGTCCTAGAGCTCTCCAGAAAGCTTCCAGGTGATCACAGAAGCTGAGAGCATTGAGACCGAGCTGAACTTTACAGTATTCATTGGAATAGATGGGTAAAAGGAGCTTTCAGATATATTCAGAGCTATTAGAGATAGCAGCCAACACCATTTACCAATACACCAATGGTAAAGAAGAAAGCGTCTCTTGCTGTTCATTACTGAAGAGCATTTGGCGGATTACCAGCTGCAGAAGCAGCTCACAGCACCAGCTGTGAGGTTTAAACTGTTACGGGTGGATTAATAGCTTTGGAACATAAATACAAATGCTTTCAAAATGAGAAGGGATTTGAACCTAAGGGAAAATGTCACTGGATCTCCTTAATCTTCTCTCCTATCTATAGGATAGCTGATGTTGTTTGACCTTGCTAGGTGTGCCACTCATTTGCAGATGGCCACACGAGACCCAAATGCTACTTGCATAGAGAGCCATTTCTCAGAGCCAGTTGCAAAAAAACCCTAATTTTGGTCTGCAGCTGAGATGACTGAACGCAACTCTCTTGTCACCAGTTTCCAGGCGGGATGGTTTAAAACGTGCTCCAGGTTATCTAACATTAAAGACCAGTCACAGAACTGTACAGAGGTCAGCAGTATAGACTTACTCTGTCATGCAAGTGAAATGATGCACGATGGTCAAAGTGACAAATGAGATTTCCCTGTGCCCCCCAAAGAGTACAAACAGTAAACATAAAAACAGGACATGGCATAATGAAAAAGTGAGTATCCAACCAAAAATATTTTCTCTTAAAGTTATAAAATATAATCTTTAAATCTTAGATCTTAAATCTTTGTGTATTTTTCACAAGCAGTTAAGCTTGGAAAGAACTCAATGAGCATATAAGTGTGGGACTTTGGGTCTTTTTATTGAGCTTTTTATTGAGTAAACATTATATATTCAACTCTAAGCTAGAGCATGAGCTGGGACAGAAGCAGGTCATAAGGAGACAGCTCCATCTCTGTGCTTTCTGATGATGTCATTGTGCTTTGACTGAATCCTAGAGTGGCAGAAGATTGAGCAGGTTAGGCTCAGAGGAAGAAACCTTGAAAAGACAGACACAGAATGAGCACCTTCAAGTATGTATCTTCATTTGTCTTCGGTTAGCTGTGGCAGGCAATAAGAATGGGGAAGGTGGGAAAGGTAAGGTCACTAATAAGAACTTACATGAGTTTCTACGTCCTCTACTTGGAAATAAAACTCCAACAAATTGTCTAGTCCCCACAACCAAAGAAACCAGACTTTTGGCTATTGCTCTTGCAAGTGAAATGCTCTCACTTCATTTATTAGCTGGTATAAATTGCTGAAATATTCAGAAGGTCATCCCTGAGCAAAATAACAGCATCAAAAACTACAAGGAGCTAGAGATAGCAAAGGGGGAGCAATGTATGTGCAGCTGACAATCCCTGACCTGTGGCTACACTAGCAAGATAACAACATGGGAAATGGCAGAAATGAGAAACGTACCTAAGTAACAAAAGAGGAGTTCTGACAAATGGAATTTCAGATTGAAGTACAAATTATTAAAGCAGCGATATGGTAAACACGTAAATGAGCCACAGGAAGGACGATGGAACAATGGTTAACCAGTGTGGGTTGTTCATTTGGGATGGGATGAGGACAGGAAAGAGGAAGAACCTGGGAGGGTGAGAAGGGAGTATAGGAGAATGCAAATGAAGTAACACAGACTGACTGGAGGTACCTGCAAAAACCCTGCGCTTGATCTGTGAACTGCAGAGGTCAATAAACTTGATGTTTCCACCTTACTCATGTCTGATTTGCTTCCCTGGTCAGGAGGGACCTGAAGTAGTTTTCCTTGACAGGGCCTTCGGTCCTTGCCCCAGTTATGTTGTAGATACTCCTGTTCCCCTCCCTGTCCCTGTCCCTGTTTCCCAGCTGGACCTCTGATCCATGTTGTAGCTACCTTGTATTCTGTCTGATGGACAGACCTGAGATCTATGCTGCAGTCTTGTCTCCAGTTCTGTCTTGTGTTGCTCCTGACTGGACGCTCCAGACCTCAACATCACCTTGCCTTGTCTGGGACTGTCGCTGTAGGCCTATGTACTGTAGGACTGTGCTCTCTCTGGCCAGAGAGACTGTTAGCTGTGCTGTGGCCAGCCTTGGCCCCAGCTTGTCCTCCATGGAGAAACCCTGCTTTTGCAGCTCCCCAGAGACCTAAAAGGTACCACCAAGTTTCACTACCATATCACATCTCTGTCTGCTAGCATAAATGAAATTATTCTCTAAATTACCTTTCAGATCTTATTTATTGCAACAAACATTTATGAAGAGACAGTTTCTATATTCTTCTCCCCTTTCAATATATTCGACCAATTGTTCATATCTGAAATATTTTCTTCCAGTAAGAAATTTCACCATCTTCTCTGAAGAATTTGGTTGGTGTTTGCTTTTATCCCATCTTTCCTTTCCATATGCACTGCCATGACGTTTTGTTAGCATACAATACTTACGGGGCAGAACCAAAGGCTTCAGTCCTGAAGTTGCTCCAAATCTCTTTGGAAACAGCCTTGGAACTATTGTTTTGACTGAGAAATGCTACTGTCCCAGGAAGAGAGGGGACTAGTTAAAGTCATAAGAAACCTAAGAGAGTTTTCATCCATGTTTACTCTTTTTTGTATGCACTCCCTATCACCAGGATGCTTGCTTTAATAGATAGGTCCTCACAAATCTAGGTTAGATATTTGACTTCTTGTTGTCCTTTCAAAGCTACTCTCTTTTGTCAGTAATCCTGCCGAGTATGCTGATTTTTTCAGCAGTTTTGAGTTAACTCAGGTGGTCAAGCTGTGGTATGCATGGCTGATTACAGTGAAAGGAGAAAAAAACGACTATGCTGATTAACATTCTGTGCCCTTTGAAGTGACTAGGAAATGGCTTTGGCAGCTCCAGATTCACTGATACCCTGCTGGCAGCTTATTGCCCATGTTTCCTGAATTGCAATAATTTTTGAAAAATGTGGCTGATCCTTAACTGTTGACTGGGAGGGGGAGAACAGAGTTCCAGGGATCTGATGTTTGATACCGTTCTAAAAAGCTTTGCTTCATTGGGCCCCCCGTGGCCCTTCTCCACAGCAGACTTGAGCACTGCAGACTTAATTACTCGCTCTGTTTCCATTCGTGCACAGCGGCCCCTGCATGGGGCTCTGCGCTCCCGAGGACTCCCAAAGAATTTCATCGGATGTCACGACAGTCAGAGAAATCCAGTATTATGCAACCGGTCCTGCTCAATGTGCCCGGGCTGGCTGCTCTACCCCTCCATGACATTATACTCATTCAGAGACAATGCAAAGAAGGCTCTAGAATAAGTGAACAGAAACCAGGAGAACTTTTGTGGGTTTATATTAAGACCTTAAACAAATATTTTTTTCTTTAGGGTTTTGCCTCATCTTTATCAGACCAAAACATTTTCTTCATGCTGTGACAATTAATTGGATTACTTTCACTTAAAGATCCAAGCCCACAAGATAAATGGAATGGAACAGAATTATTTTCCTTTCTTCAGTCTCCCTCATTAGTAGTCTAAAGAAGTGTGAGGCTGCATTAAGTTTGTAACTATTCTGTTAGCTTGGAATCACTTTCTTCTCTTCTGCAGATGGAGACTGTGCTTAGATCATTATATTCCAGCATGTGGCTGTGGTATATTAAAAGTGAAAAGGCTAGTTATATAATTTATGTTTTCAATTACCTTGATAGTGAAAAAGGACAACAAAGTTGTCTCACAAAGAAAAGCAGCCAAAAGGGAAGGAAATTATGGCACGTTTATATATTTTTTACTACAAAAGTAGCATAAAAGGCTACCTAATCAACTCTCTGTACTGAGAGGCTAAATTAGGAAGATCATTGCAAGCTCTTCCTGCAACACAGGTGAGACTTCAAAACATCCCATTTATTGTGTATGTCTTCACAGGGGCCATTGGCTCGCTTTCTCGTGGACTAGACCTACAAACACAATGGCTGACCAGTTCCTTGGTAAACTTCGAGAAGTACTGCCAAAATGCTAAAACTATTGCTGAAATGCCCACAGTAGTAAGCACTTCCTTTGGAAACCTTCAAAGGGTTCCTTTGGAGAGGAGTGGGAAAAGCACACAGTCATCTCTGTGCTGGCATCTCACACTGGCTGAACATCTGGGCAGATACCCCACTGCAGAGGGCAACAGCAGGTACTTTGTCTTTATTGACTTTAAAACTTAATGCAACTGATCAGCCCGCAGACACAGGCCACTACACTGGACATCTTCACATGCCAGGCCTTAATACACTGACTGTGCGTGTGTGTGCTTTTGTGTAGGACAGACAAATGGACACAGAGAGAGACCCCATAAAATTTATGTCAACCAAGAACCGATTTTTGATAGTTTATCAAGACTTCACCAGCAGCACAATTCATCTTTCACCAGAAAAAGAGTACATTTTCTGGATATTTATAGGGACTGTATGAGAGACATGAGGAAACTGATTTTATACCCCCATTTCAAATTAGAATCACACTTTGATTTTGAAATATTTTGCCTAGAAACTCCTACTTCACATTAGGTGATAAATGGAGCAAAGCAAACTTGAGAAGAAGTCAGCTCATTTAAAAACTGGCCTTTGTCGAGAACTATTCTTTTATATCCCTGTAGATTTCTACTCCATTGCTATGTAAGAAATACCCAAACCTCAAAAGCTGATGGCTCTGGTCCCACAAAGATTTCTTTTTCTCTTTTTGTAGCACAGCCAAAGTTTACTGTTTACTGCCAAGGTTGGAGAAGTGCCTCTTCTCCAACTTAGCCAGTAACAGAGCCTTCCTCACTAGCAGCCTACAGCTTTGAGGGAGGAGCAGAGGTGTAGGAGAAGCATGGTTGTAGGAGAAACAGCAAGGGTTCAAGCACATGGCTCCAGTGCTGGCTCAGAGGCAACACCATCTTTCAAGAGAGAACCAGATTGCTGTTAGAAATGTGGAGAAGACTTTTATTAAACAACAAGCAATGTGGAAAATAACCCCCTTAGTGTTCAGCAAGGAGTCGGTAGTGAAATACATTGCAAGGACATGCTTCACACACACTGGAAACAACGGAGAAGCTGTGCCAATCTGTTAGTTGGTTGGGGAAATTCAGTAGGAATGTGCAGGCACAGTCAGGCAGGTACTGCTAAGGGGACTTAGGGAACAGGAAGGGCTCTAGGGAATGGAGCTGCAAGTGACGGAAAGGACTGGAAATGTCAATCAGGAATGGAGTAAACAGGGATTGCATCTTTGTGTGCATATTTTGGATGGAGTTGTCAGGCTTTCCATTATTGCATTGAAATGAAGGACAGTGGGGGAACAAGGCAGAGAAAATGAAATAACCAAAACACTTGATAAACCCCAGGATTTCATCATCATCTCCTTCTTTTCTGAACTTGTGGTTCTGTGAGCTTTGTGTAAGTTTGAGAGGGGAGAGCTGAATTAAGATTTTTGAGCATTTAAGAGTTTGCAGTGCTGCATTAGTCTTGGATTAGCTTAGTTTAGGGTAAGAAATTCCTCTAAAGATGGTTCTGGCAATCCGTTTACACTGTCCTTACTTCTTGAATCACGGAAACAGTAGGTCTGCTCTTGACACTCCTTGATCTTTGGAACTGTGGTTTTCTCAGGCTATCTGTGAGCCCTGCTCCAGCCTCTTCCCTTCTCCCTTCCTTCTCCCGAATACCTCTCCCTTCAGTGGAGCTCCTCTGAGGTATTTACAGCTGGGCCATGCATCTTAGCACCACAGTGCCTGATCAATATGAATGCAAAGTTACGTTCTAAGTTCATACTAGCCACTTTTGGATAAACCTTTCACCGTCCTAGACACCTTTCTTCACAACCTGCTTTATCCCACTTTCTTGTAACCCATCCTCTTACCTTCCATACTGGCTCCATACTTTGAGCTACAGACTCTCAAACTAATGGTGGGTTTTGACTTCCCCGCAACTGACTATCCACACATGAAGATATTAAAAGGGAGAGAGGCCAGAAGTCCATGGCCTTCAGACAGGAAGCTTGTCACCTTAAACAGGTAAACTTCTACCCCATTCTGTGTGATGAGGCACATGACCCTATCCTGGTACTTGAAGTGTGGTGTTTCTAGTTACAACAGGAGAAATATGACAGGTCCAGTTCCAGTCAGGTTAGTCTCTATGCCTCCTGTGCCTAGTTTGTTGTCCTTGGTTCATCTATGCAAGCTACACTCTGCTGTGATGGCAGCCAACCCTTCTGAGAAAGAATGTCCTCTCCCTAGGCCATTCCAGAGCCACTGTTCTGTGGCATAGCTCCTGCGAGTACAGAGACTTCAGTATCAGACCCTAAAATAGATGCATTAGGGCTGAAAAAACAGAGGATGGAATGTAACAGCAAGTTGCATCATTTTGTTTACATCTCATTCCAATTTCTTTTTTTCCTAATTTATTTTAAGAGCTTTATGTCAGACAGAAAAGCTGAACTAGATAGCTATATAGCAAAGACAAGCAGAATGTAAACATTAAGTAAGAAGGCAGACTGTGTGGTAAGCTTGCAAATATACAGATGATCTCCCAAGTATCAGGATAGTGTGAAAATAACAATGGACCTAGCAAAGAATCTGCAAGAGAATCTTTGCTAAGAGGGAAAAAGCATATGGTCACTGCTGTAACAGTGTATAAATGGATCAAATATATTAACTAAGATTAGAACCTCTGAAGGAGTATTTTTGTTAAATATATTATATTGTATCCCTGGAGTTGACTGGAAAGATTGTCAACTTCATTTTTCTCTAGAATTTTAAAGAGAGGACAATACTGACTACGCTGACTGACAAAAAATGTTGAGGTCCCTTAGTAATTAAAGATAGTTATTATTAGTTAGTGTTCTTGCTAACTTTTTTGTTTGAGACTTCCCATGTTTCTTTGTTTATGGAAACAGATCATTTACTTACTATGTCTTTTGCAAGTCCACCAAGGATATTCTCCAAAGAGAATCCAGGAATAATATTTTAAGATGTGAGGTTGTTTAAGTGAACTCAGCTATAAATATTTTAATTGCTTACAGAATGAATCAAATTTGTCACATCCTTAACTCCTGCATGAGGAATTTGGTATCTCTGTGCCAGGAAGAACCATGCCATGTGGTCCAAATTGCCTGCCAAAGTCACAGCCAAGCCAGAAGTTCATGTTAAAAAATAATAATACTTACATAGGAAAGAAGTAATTTAAAAGGTATTGAAAATTGGCAAAATGCTGGATTTGGAAGGATAGTTGTGAAATGCTATGACATTCAGGAAATGAGTTGACAGTCTGTAAGGTGACTACAGTAATTTCCTTGATTTTGTGTAGCTGAATGAGTTGCTTTGTTCCTTAGATTACGCATATGGAAACACAAATGGTTTCCCAGTGACATAGCTGCTATTAATATAAAGGAAATTATCTGGACTTTCAGGAAAGTATAAACTAGAACTTTCTAAGAAGGGCATGTGGAAGCAATAGTCTGTAGCTGCCCATATGGAACAGAGCTGGATTGTTGCAAATGCTTTCAAAAGGTACCTCTGCTAAAAATGTAACTGACATTACCTACGTGGTGACATTGCTTAACTTTGTTACAGTTTTTAAGCGGCATAGCCAATGATGTATTCTGCCTTCAAATTGCGAGGTGAGGTGAGAAGTATATGTCCCTGGATAAATGCATGCTTCATCCACATCCTGAATGGTGAAAAACTGGTCTCTTTATTTCTAAAAAAATGTAATAGAAATAGAAAATTTTCAGAAATGGATGGTGAAAAGTATGGAATGACTTCCAGGCTAGGCCTCTTTAGTCTGGAAGAAAGACAACGGAGAGGATAAGGTATATCAAACAGGAGTAGCACTGCCATGATGGACATGGATCAATAGGTCTACACTCACACCAGAACCAGGATCCACACCAAGATGCTCTCATGAAACAGGTTCAGGACAAGCAAAAAGAGGTGGTTTTCACGCAACAGACCGGGGAACTCCCATATGCTGGGAATGCAAGATGTTTATGAGGCTTTAAGAGGAGACTACACAAGCACTTAGAGGAGCAAACCCTTGGAGTTTAGATGGATCACATCAGGCTCAAGACAGGTGGAGGGTGGGAGGGTTTAAAGGAATCCATGGTAAGTTCGTTCTATACTTCTATTTCCCAAGGTGTCTGCCCATAATTGCCGGGAAGACCTAGACAGAGCCTGGGTCTGAACCAGTGAAGACATTCCTATGTTGTTACATCTTTTTAAACATTAATAACAGTTTCCTAAATATGGAACTGGACCTAAGAAACAAGAAGGTGAGTAATGTGACCTCTGTGAATAGTCTCATAGAAGAAAACCCAATCAATTTCAGCATTACCTAACCCTTCAAGGGTTTTCAGGCCCAAGGTCTTAATTATTTGATTCAACAGTATATGAAGTATGCTCCTGCAGACCTCCTTGTAAGTTTGCAATCTGCCTACTGAGAAATCACATTTTCTTCTATGCTACAGCCTTTTCCAAGTATTTGATTCCTACATTGCCCCACAGGAATCAAGCCAGTAAAGAACAGCAGGTGTGAAATCCTGTCAGAATTGTCTAACAGTATGGTAAGTGTCATAAACCAGATAAAAGTATTTGTGGGCTTTTTCCTGGCCTTCTATGTGTTAAACAACAAAAAAACCCACATACTTTTGTTATTTAGGCAGATCAGGGAGCTACAAGCAAAATTTGTATTAAAAACAGTATCAACAGCAGCTAAAAAGGTTGTAAGACACTGGAAAATCTGCGTGAATGTTTCTGTGGGACTTTCACTACACTTACCTACATCTAGCATTGTTTCTTGAGCAGTCTGAAAAGTTCTGGTATTTTTTGGCTTATTTTGAAGAAACAAAACTGTCTTATATTTTAGAGAAAAATAGTAAGAAAGCAAGAAAGGAAAGTCAGAGCTGTTTCCCAAAGGGTGCATTGATTAAGTTGCAAACTGCTTGTAATGCTTCCTGTAAATTAAACATTCATAGGTTATTCCTGATGCTGAGGACCTTTCATGGTTAAAAAACCCCAGAATCTTTCCAAGAGATATCTCCAGCATGACTCCAATATAGCAATTTGTATTTGTTACACCAATCGACTGCAGAAGAAACGTATGTCAAACCCTCACACAACTGTCTTTTCACAGACAAGAAATCCCTCTTTTGAATTACAATAGCAAGGACAATATTGTTTTGGTTTGCTACAGACCTTCCCCTACGTTTTCTGAAGGCTTCAGAGGTTCAGTGGAATTTGACAGGTGGTATTTAGGCTTCCGTGTTTGCCTTTAATTGGGGCACACCAGGTTGTATCCTGATGCTGCAGCTGGAACCGCCGGAGCAGAGGGTGCAGAACCTCCTGCTGCTTGTTGCAACTTGCAGGACTGGAATGTTATACAGTGTGCAGAAGTATGCACATTTAGAGCAAAGATTTTGTTTCAGAATGTTTTTCTAAGCCTGGCAGTTTAAAGAGGTATTGCCCTTCTCCATCATGTAGGTTCTTATACCTCTAAATTAAGGGCTAGCTCTGCAAATATACACAAACAGGTTACTGGGCAAACACCTCTGTTCGGAACTGTGAAGCTGCATCGCAGCTTTCCTTAAAACCTTATGTGTTTCTATCAACTCTCCACGCTTTGTTTGCCTGCACAGACATTGTTTGCAGGTTTGGTTCTGCCATGGTTCATTTCAAGATGAAAATTGGATTGTAACTTTCTTTACATGTGCAGACTTTTGAAGACTACGGACAAGTATTTACATGAGGTATCCCACTGACTTCAACCACAGCAGCAGTGATCCCATTGCAAGATCAGGTAAGATAATCTTTTATGTGTATAGATAACCTTCTGCGTGTATACCATGTTAAAAAAGTATGTAAAATTAGAAAATTAAAATTAACCATGTCTGCTTTGCAATGGAAAGTCCACTAACACAAATACTTGTACAGCCACATAAAAATAGAAACATGAAATACGTAATTTTTCCATAGGTCGCTCCAGTTACACCCAGTGCTATTATTACAACATTGTTTCCCTTTTTAATTGCACTACCATTTAGGAAAACTCACAATTCTGACCTAAGTTACATGGAATGACAAGGAAACCTTGCAATGTAAACAGATGCATCATTCCTCTAAGAGACCAGTTCTTTATATGCCAGTAATTTTTTTTAGCTTTAGGAACCATTTGTTTTCCTTTCCCCTCCTGAAAACAACGAAATAAATAGAACTTTGCCCCACTTCCCCCCTCACACAGGCACATACACAGGACCAACAAAACTCAGCAATTTTCCACTTGGCACAACAGTATTTCAGTGTCTGCCATCTGCTGCGCTGGCAAGACCCACAAGAGGAGCAGCAGCAGCACGTCAGGAATTGTAACATCACATTGTGAATATTCATTCAGTTTTCATTGTCACAGCTGGGTCCTTATCATCTCTGAGACTGACCTTGCCTCCCCTAACTTCCCTTTGACAGCTTTCGAACAGGGAAGCTGAGAAAAGCAAGGTACTGACATCAAAACTCTCAAACACCAGAAATTGCCAGTCTACATCAGTCCTCACTCCTGTTGGGGGTGTAGGGGTGTCTGTCACTCCCATCTACCAATGTTATTGATAAAGATTTTCAGATTTTAGCTTTGGGAAGAGTGCTGCAGTGAAATCCTGCTTTTCTAGATCATAACTGGTTGTATTTTTGACTTACCATAGTGTAGAGTGTCTTTTCCTCTCCTGTTAATTCTTTTTCTGGGTCACATGTCTGTGCTTTCAATACTGCACCATGGCAAATGGGAGTGTACAACTTCATTACTGCAGGTGTCAAATGTGGAAGCAGAGTTCAGATATCACAAGGGGCAGTCCCTCCAGGAAGCACTCTTGCATTGCATTCAAGTTAAAACATGCTAATTTTAGGCTTCTGTTATTTCAAACCTACCAAATCTTAAGTGTGTCTGAAAAACCGGTCTCAGCAGGTAAGTCCACAGTGCTCAAGAAGGTCCATGGTGAATTTCCTGGCTCTGCCAGGAAGGGGATGGATAAATGTAATTGCAGGTCATGGAATTGTAAGATCACTGAGCAAGAAACTTGCTTTAGTGTACAGAGCTCCTAAGACCCTTGTCTCTATATAAAAACTCATGAGGTAAAACAAATAAAATGTGGCTGCTGAAGTTCTCATTAGCAACTACCCTCAAGTTAAGCAGTGAACCTAGGACAAGTTTTCACTACCTTCCACGTTGTGACAGCAGCAGAAGACGGGTGTACTTTGTCATTCTTCCAATCTGAGCTCAGACGTTTGCCTTCAGTGTCACAGCATTTGTATGAAATCTCTATCACAACATTCTTTCCTCTTCAGTGCTACTGCTTCGTTTTATGATCAAGGAGTACTAAAACCAAACAGGGTTTCACTTATCTTTTGCCTGCGTTAGCATCCCGCCCCTTTTACTTTGGTGGCAGGATGTCGAGCAGTGATTGGTAGGCAGTGGCCAAGGCCCAGCAGGTCGCCGTAAGCTGCGCATCTCTGGGGCTGTCAGAACATTTCCCCTTCACA
>JANHFX010011957.1:18913-38020 GCA_027560015.1 Chloroceryle amazona | reverse complement strand
CCAGGGGTCTCAGCCTGGCCTGGGCACAGAGATGCTCCCGCCTCTCAGCATCTTCCCAGCCTCTGCTGGGCTCCTTCCTGTAGTTGCTTGCCTCTCTTGAACTGGGGAGCCCAGAACTGGACCCAGTACTCCAGAAGTGGCCTCAGCGGGGCAGAGTGGAGGGGCAGAAGAACCTCCCTCGACCTGCTGGCCACATTCCTCTGTATGTATCCCAGGAGACCATTGGCCTTTTTGGCTGTGAGGGCTCATTGCTGGCTCATGTTGAACTTCATGTCCAGGTCTCAGTAAAAAAAAAATATTGATATTAAAGCTGAAAGCAGGGGCAATAATTGCTCATCTTTTAAGTGATCAGATTTGCTGTAGCAGCTTCTGTGTGCTGTAAAACGCTTCCTGTGTCTTAGGTATCTTCAGCCTCCAGGAACCTGGATTCAATGTACCTTAGAATCAAGAGAGCTTCTTGCTTTGTGTCTTAAAAAAATTAAAGCTTCACTGAGCAAGGTGAGTAGCTCATCCTGGGGGTGTTCTGGAGGATTTGGTTTGAGGCAAAAAAAGTTGTTGCCGCTGTCACCATGGTTTGAATTAAATTGCCTTGTTAAGCTTCTGGCTATTGGGTCAATCCTTCAACATACAAAATATCTTTTGCTGCAGTAAATTGGCACGTATTAAATGGGTTTGGGGTAATGATACAGATGATTGAAATCACTTTACCTTAAGCTTGTGTTTTGTGGTAGTTAGAGCTGTGTGTTTTTAACAACTTTACTAAGCTGAGCTCTTGTTCTCCCCCTGCCTGGCAGGTCCGGCTGATTGACGCAGGATTTATTTGGTCTGAACCACATTCTAAGAGGCTGAAGCTGAAACTGACTGTTCAGAAAGAGGTAACTGGAGCACGGAATTCTGCCTGTGGCTTTTAAAAAGCTTTTATGGCAAAGAGTATGATTTTATTTTTATTTTTGTATATTATTCTATTTTAGACAAGTGGTTCTCTGGCTTATCTTAAAAGAATATTGATTTCACCCTGCCTAAATTTTGTCCTTAAAGTGCCATTCATCACAGCTAGAAGCAGGTTATCGACCGTTTCAGTAAAGCTGGGAAAATACTACCAACGTTTGTGACCCAAATCCAGCTGTCTGTCACACAGTTTCAGTACAGCATGGAAGTAATTTCAGAATTCTGTGATAAATTATCTTTCTGTCCTGACAGGACTAATGAAACCTGAATTTTCAACTTCTATTTTGCAGGTGATAAATGGAGCAGTTCTTCAGCAAGTATTTGTGGTGGAATATATAGTTCAGTCACAAATGTGTGAAGACTGTCATAGGATTGAAGCTAAGGATTTCTGGAAAGCTGTGGTACAAGTCAGGCAAAAGGTACAGGCAAACTGAATTTCCATTTCTTCACAGCAGAACAATCAAGCGGACAAATCTTTGGATGAATTTTTGATTTTTTTTCTCAAAAAAAAAGAATTATTCACGCTTGCCCTCTGCCATGGGAATACATTTTGTGTTCACTTTGGGTTTTTCTTTCCCGATCTTAGTTTAGAAATTCTTTCTGCTGTCCAGTATTAATAGTGTGCTCTTTTTAAATGATGGCTGGCAGGAGGATCTTGGGTGAATTCCCAAATAGTCTTCTGTATTTTAAGGCAGTGTTAGAAACAGTGGCACAGATTTGTTTATAAATATTTAATTCTTCTTTAAAGAAAATGGTATCTAGCAGCCAGTTACACAGAACTGAGAAACAGAGGCTTTAAATAATTTGGTAGAGATATAGGACATCTCTGAAATCTTTTTGGTTACCTGGAATAGACTTTGGACTGTTCCTTCTCTAGACGATCTCTTCCTATAAACGTTTCTTCAGCAGAGATGCTGCATTTGCACCAGGAGGTTCTTAAATAACCTCCATCACTTATCTCTGTCTGGTTTTAGACTCTGCACAAGAAGACTTTCTACTATTTGGAGCAGCTGATTTTAAAACACAGGCTTCATCAAAATACACTTCGGATCAAAGAAATCCACGGTAAGCGAGGTGGCTTGTTAAGGCTTGAAGTAGAATAGACCAGCCTGGTTTATACTGGAAGAGTGCTTGGCTACTAACTACGTACAGATAAGCAGCAAATTGCTTAGTCTGTGTATTGTATTTAAAAAAAACCAACAAAGGACTTGAAAGAAATATGGACATCAAGCTTTCTTTTCTTTCAGATGGCCTCGATTTTTATTATTCTTCAAAGCAACAGGCCCAGAAGATGGTAGACTTCCTTCAGTGTACAGTTCCATCTAGGTATGTCACTCACGTTTATTGCCTTGTGTAACCAAAAGCTTTTACCCTTCATTTTTAAAGAATTTTGAGAGTGTAAGGAGCCTGTATTCTAATTAAAACAGACCAAATCCTTTCTACAGCAGTCCCATGTTTTCTACGTAGCCGCTGTAAAACTAACCCTCCTGCATTGTTCTCTTTCCTTCATTTTTGTGTTTGTTGTATGGAGCTGTACCCTTCCATTGCTGTACCTCGTGCTGATTATTTCCTGTTTCAAGTAGCTCCTCCTCACTTTCTGAAGGCTCTATTTTTATGTTTTTTTTAGATCAAAATCATCCCAACGTTTGATCTCGCATGATATTCATAGTAACGTCTACAATTACAAAAGCACTTTCTCAGTGGAAATTGTTCCAATATGCAAGGTAGCTTCTCTATTTCATCTTTGGGGTATCGTATGAAGTTTGGTATTGGTAATGAAGAAAGGATTTATTTTGTGTTTGGGGGGATAGGGAAGGCTCTGCTCCCCACGAAGCACGAGGAGTGCAGATAGCAGCTATCTCGAGAAAGTTACTGAGTGGAGAACTGAAAATACAAAGTCTAAATATCAATTTCAGATTTCTCTGAAGACTTAATTAAAACTTAAGGAGGTAAGAGCGTAAGTTCTTTTACGTTTGTATACAGGACAACGTTGTATGTCTGTCACCAAAACTGGCACAGAGTCTTGGGAACATGGGCCAGATCTGTGTGTGCGTGAGAGTGACGAGCACCATCCACCTCATCGATCCCAGCACTCTGCAGAGTAAGTTACAGGGGGCTTCTCTGTGCTATGGCAGCATCTGAGTTTTCTGCTGTCACAATTATTTTTTCTTTTGTTTTGTTTACATGAAATCTTGTATTTTTAGACCACACTGTTGTAAATTTCCAATCCGTGATGTAGAAATTTAGCAGCGAACTACAACATAGTTCTCTAAGCTTGATTTTCATAGTTGCCTAGGCAAAATGTACAGGGTCGGTGTTAAGTTCATGGATGTTCTAGGCTAAGCACTTAATTTGTCAGGTATGTTCCTCTAAAATGAAATGGCATTCAGTTTTCTCTGGCTTACGATTCTAGCTGCTTCAGTCCCAGAAGCATCGTGCTGTGATTGGTGCTTGCTGGTAAACTCTACCAGCAAAATATCTCTGATAAGGACCCATCCAGGAGAATGATTCTTGTAAATGCTTAAGTCTGTGCTTTAGCCACGTGATACGTGATCTGGCTGTCACAGATGGACTGCTCTCATCTCAGGAGTTTGCAATATGGGTCATGTCCTAAATACTTCTGTTACAGTAGCAACCTTGAACAAAATGCACTCTGTAGTTGCCTTAATTTTGGCTGCTTCCTTTTCCTTTTAATTTCTTGCCAAGGAATTCTCTCCCTTGTGATTGCTCATACTGGTGGGTTTTTTCCAGTTGCTGAAATTGATGGAAATACCTACTGGCGCCACCCGTTCAACAGCTTGTTCCACCCCAAACAACTCGAGGAATTTATCATTTTGGATATCAACAGGGTTCAAGAAAAGAAAAAAGGTGCAGGAGCAGGGGCAAAATCAAACAAGGTAAGAGTTCCTCTCTGATGCAGTGTTCTGGGCCTTCCCTCCTCAGCTGAACGTCTGGTTGGAATTGTTCTACCTTCCAAAGTCTGGTGAGTGCTTTTCTGCATCCGGCCAGGGCCAAAAGCTCTTCTCAGGAAGGTGAGGACAGTGGTTTGGAAATTGCCCAGGTGATGTGTGAATTCTGCTTTTGGAAGTTCTTTTCCGTTGAGGAGTTTAAACTCCACTTGTTACTATCATAATGACATTGCTTTATCTCAGCTTTGCAAGTCTTCAGTTATTAAATTAGTTTTGTTGAAGTGTAGGAGCATTTCTTTTGAATCAGAATTAATGAATCAATGCTAAACACTTTCTTCTCAGTCACAAGCTGTTTCTGGTTGAAAATTAATGAAGTAAAAAAAAAAAACCAAACCAGCAAAAAACCTGTTTAGTTGTAGAAACAGCTCTTGTGGAATTGTGAAAAGTTGTTGGCATGTCCTTTTTCTTACTTCTGTGAAGGTGAGAAATGAGGAGTGGTGAGTGATATGTTGGATACTTGATGGAGAAGCACAAGTTCAGTTATCAATGTGATTTAAACCAGTAATACAGCACTGCAAATGTTCTAATAGCACAGAGAGCTAATCATAGTTAAGCTAAGCTTAAGTTAAGCTGCTTTTGATTACAGGAGTGTTTTATTTTTCTTTCCTCAAGCATACGCTGGCTGAAGCCTGGGTACAGAAAACCTCGGAGCTGAATACAGATCATCAGTATTTCTGCTCTACTCACTTGGGGCACATTCTGAATCCCGGCGACCTTGTCTTGGGGTCTGTTCTGTTTCTTGTTTTTATTGAACAATTATTTAATGACTGAATTCTCTAGAGGCTTATGTTTTATCAAGGAAGTTTTGAACCGTTCTGATTTCTAAATGAAAGCAGCAAAGGAGATAAAATCATTCATCTTGGCTGTGAGATGGTCCTAATACAGGAAATTGGGTTTTTTTGCTACCAAAAATCTTGTGCAAAGGGTTTGTTAGTAATGAGAGAGCTGAAGTCTGGGCTGTAGAGTGCAGACTGGAATAATAGTTCAGATACTGTTAATGTCAGTGGGTGGGGTTTTTAATACACCAGGCAAAATCTTTTTGTTTGATAGTGGGTGAGAAATGTGACATTTTTTGTAACATTAGGCCAATTAGGTGAGTCTCAAACAGCTTAAAGACGAATGTTACTGGAGCTGTTGTGGGATCAATTTCATTTCAGGTTCGACTTGGCGAACTGCAACTTAAACGACGAGTTTGCCAATAAGATGAACCCCCACACCATTCCTGATGTGGTAAGACCATTTTCTTCCTCTGCACGAAGTTCTCTGCATTACCCAGGGGTGCTGGGGAAGAGGATTTTATAATGAACACTCACTAGCTCTGCAGTGCCTAAAGCAAGAGGGGATATTGATATTAAAATGAGAATAGCATCTAATTTTGTGAATTATTTCCTCACAACTTAGATTTTTGAGTGGTGCTTAAATAATACATTAACTCACCTTACTCTTTATTGGCTTTGTTCAAATTAACCACACGCTCTATGATGACAGCTGTATTATGACTCCATTGTGTGTGTGCAACCTCAGGACATAATCCAGAGTGTTTGGAAACTCTTGTATTGACAAATGCTATATAAAAATATCTAAAATTCTGAATGCCAGACCAACTCTACCACTTGTTCAGCTGATTTTACAGTTGCCCAAGTCTAGACTCTGGTTTCGGTTTTGATTTTGAGAGTGTTGTTGGTAGTATTGAAGGTGTCCGTGTGTAAATAAGTGCTGGTTTTCACTGTAGGTGTTAATAAAGAAGAACTACGACCGTACCAAACGCCAGCATCGCAGGAACTGGAAGCTGAAAGAGCTAGAAAGGGACAGAGAAGGCATGGAATCGGATGATGAAAGGTTCGGTGTCTGCCTTGAAACTTTCCACTCCCTCCTAGCTGGGAGACTGTGCCAACTGTAGAAATAATATTTCCCAGTTTCTGCTGAGGATAAACCCAGTGTAACGCCTGCGCTGATGTGCAGGAGGCACAGCAAGTGCTGCTGGTTCTGTCTTGAGCGGGATGCTGGCTCATAGGGCAGGCTGATACTGGTGCTCCTGCTGCAGTATCTCTGCTTTTATCCCCCTGCCCTGGTGCAGGACGTGCTTGAAGCGCATCCACCTTCCAGAGCTTTATCCTATCCTGACTCCCAAGTTGGGAGGGAACATGGATCCTGAGGACAATGGGCTGGGAGGGGTTGGAGGCAGACCCGAGACTGGAATCTTAAAACTGCAAGTTTTTCAGGTTTACTGTTGCAAAATACAGAAATGAATGTTTTTTTTTCCCAAGAAAAGGTTAAATTTTGAGACGAATGAGTCGTGTCTGTAGTGTGCAGTTGGTGCCTGTTTGGCTAAAGGGACACCTTGGTGCCAGTATGGTTTGGTCAGTGCCAAAGCTGATGCAGCAACAGCAGATTCTAAATAGCATTAAATTGAGTAGGAAAAAAAATAAAATACTAGGTACCTGGAGTTAAATAAGGACAGGCAAATTAAATTAATTGGATACTAGATAACAAAAAAAGCAGGAGGAATGAGTTGGAAATGAAGGATTGCAGCCCTTCCTTGGGGTTTTGTTTCTTTCATTTCATTTTAGTTTATATAAACCCAAGGGAAAAGTGAGTAAATAGATTAAGTGTCTTTTACAGACAATACCAGGACTTCCTTGAAGACCTCGAAGAAGATGAAGCCATAAGGAAGAATGTCAACATTTACCGAAGTAAGGCCTTTTTAACCACTTCATTGCACTGTTTGAGTGAAAATACATTTACTGAAGTTCTTTATTTGGATTCTTTGAACTACTCCTGCCTAAAGAAATTCCCTAATGTGATAGCTTCATGTACTCAATCTCTGTCACGTGCACTGAACAGATGTTGATGGCTTTTCTTTGCTTGCTTTTAATGTGCAAGAGAAAAGTGTATTTTCTCCAGCACCCAAAACCTCTGCTGGGTGAAGGATTTGTTGCATAATTCAGCTTCTTTCATGAGAGCAATTGCCATGGGATTGTTTGTTGGTTGTTTTGGGGTTTGGTGTTTGTTTTATTTGTCCCATTCCTTCCTTAGGATTGTTATGGGGGGTTGTTTGCTTAGCTTCTTTTTTTTCTATTGCTTTTTTAGATGCAGATATTCCAGTGGAGAGCGACACAGATGATGAAGGTCTGCCACGAATCAGTCTGGCTGAAATGCTGGAGGATCTCCATATTTCCCAGGATGCCACTGGTGGGGAGGGAGCAAATATGATGACAGAATAAGAAGAGTGCATTAGCCATTGGAATAAGTATCCCCGTAGCGAGGAACAACTGCCAAGAACAGAAGCAAACATTACAAACTGACGACATGGACCTGAAAAGTCAGATAACTACCACTATACCACTAAATAATGCTCCTAAATTAGTATTTTATATGTAATCGAGAGAATCAGCAATTACAGTTAAATTTCTGGTGCAAGCATTGCAGTGCAAGCTCCACAAGTCCTTCCTGTGCAGCTTCTGCTGAATAACTTCAGGGTTCCCCACTTGGAGTCACCTTGGCTTGTGCTGAGGACAGCTGGTAAGGCTGGCCAGGGGGAGAGGTTTTATTCTGGTTTGCTAGATTTGTAGGTAGAGTGCCTACCTACTGGTTATTGTTTTAATTTCTTCACACAGGAAGGACTTTTCCTGTCTTAACCTTTTTTTGGCATAATGGTTTGAAGCCTTTTATGACATTTCTAGATTTTTCCATATAACAACATCTGGGGGAAGCTCAAGAATGTAGCTTCTGTTCCTTTGATAAGGGAGCTCCAAATACAGCTGTTAACAGAAAACCCAGCTTCCCACTGGCTGAAGATGCAGCCCTTGATCAGAGATTGCAGACTTGTGTTAAGTATAACAAATATTCTATTGTACTATATCCCATGCCTGTATCAGTGGATTAAAACCCAATATGCATAAGGCTAATTAATACACCACATATGAGCTATTAAAAAACCCCTATTTGGATACGTTTGGTCCCTCATTTTTTTAGTTAAATGCCAAATTTCTCTCTACTGCAAACCCAAAGAGAATGTAAGTGGTGTAGGAAGACATTACATACTTAAATTCATCTGGGTTTAATTCCCTTTACTGCACAAAGGTGATTCAACAGACATTTTACTAAGAATTTCTGTGCGTAGACATTTGATTTAACTCGGTAGAAAGAGGGAAATGTGAGAGTGGCTTTGCTGCTGCAGCTTTTTAACTTCAGGAAAGGATGTTAAATATAAAAGGCTTATGTAAAGGAGGGAAATAGTAATAAGCTGGGGGAAAAAAAAAAGAGGTGTAGGATTCATCTAACAGGGTATTAGTGATTCCTCTCTCAAGGGTTCGTGTAGCTCACATGGGAACACTCCTAGTTTGTCACCACTTGTAAGGGAAATAGAGAAGGCTGAAAATTGACTGTTTCCCTGCAGTATCTGCTCAGCAGGTGTCGGGACCACCTCTCATGTCTCACCACACTTCACAGCTTTTCCAGGCCTCAAAGAAAAGCTAAGAAAGAAGGAGTTAGCAGTGTTCAGCCCACTGCAGGTGAGAGACATTTCTGCCTTATTCATGAGTTTAATCTTTTGACTTAAATATTTTGACTTTTTCACGCTTCCTGCCTGAGCCCAGTGATCCCAACATGCCATGGAAGACAAAGGGATTTTTGATTGTAGAAGGCAGAGCTAGGACTAGTTATCAGTTGCTCACACTTGTTTTCTTTATTCTGGCTCACAGCCTTGTAGTCATCCCTTTGTAAAGGGGGAAAAATGGAAATCTGGGAAGGCAGTTTTGATGCAGCGAAGCTCTAAGCTGTCTGTTGGCTTTAGCAGCTCAGCCACCCTTTAGTGCCACCTTCTGTATTAGCGTCACACTAAGCTCCTCTGCTTCCATTCTCTGAAGCTTTGTACTTTATTTTTTTACTATGTAGAAGAAGAGCAGTTAAAAAGAACCCATAAAGCTGCTGAGGACTAAGGGTACAATTTATCTCATGCCTGATTTATTTCACATAAGGAAGGTGTAAAACCAAGCTTAAAACTATTCCTAAGAATGCAGCTGCACAGCTAACCTGAATTACCACCACAAAAAAATAGTTTACTGTATGGATTTTACACCTGAGGTGGAGATAAGCTCAGTTCTAGTGACCACTGGGCCAGATCTGTGGAAATGGAAGAGCTTTAATAGGTAGCCTGTAGCCAGTGGGTGCATCCTGTGTGTGGATGTGATGGGGTTTGGCTTGTGAGTTTTCTGACAGAGGTCAAAACAACCAAGCCTTTCTCTTGCAGACTGGCAATAAGCTCCCTGTTGTTGGCAGGTGAAAGGGTGGTAATAAAAGCTGTTTGTAAAGCCCTGGAAGAGGGTGCCTGGGGTGGCGGGGCAGTCTGTTCCAAATGGCTGAGCTCTGATGCAGGCGAGCGCTGTTAGACAAACTCATTTTTGTAACCGAAACGTGCTCGAGATGAAACACGAAGTGCCAGGAACGTTGTGCTTTCTAGAAGTGGCCAAATGCACTTTGCTTGAAAGGCTGCAACGTCTTGGTGAGGGTCACTCCAGTCAGGAGGCAGCCCCAGCGGCAGGGCACTGGCCCGTTCTGTAGAAGCTGCCACAGGGAAGTCGAGATGTGCCTGTGATTGCCGTGGTAGCCCAGCTGATGTCACTGTTCCTTCACGTTCATGGCCCCAAAAGCACCGGTCAGCTGCTCTGAAGCAGAGGTGGCTGTGAACGCTGAAAAATGTGTTCATGCTGATGCAGTTCCTAATATTTTCCTTAAGTTTAAAATAACGTAATGCCAACCTAAGGCAAACAAGGCAAAAACTTGAGAGGCTATTTTAAAAGAATCCATGCTCAGTGAGGAGTTTTTAAGACAAAAGGAAACTGTTGAAGCTGTGAATTTTACTTGGCAGGTTATTTGTATCCCGCTTAGCATGAAGTCATGCTACCTGGGCTGTCACAGTCATGGTTAACACCTCTGTCAGCACTGTAGGTCTTTTTTAATTCATACCTTTTTATGGATAAAGGGGCTGCAATTTTTAACCCCTATCTCTGTCGAAGTGGATTTAAACCAATGTACAAAAACTTGATATTGAAAATAATCCCAAATTAGGTCCCTTAGGAGCCCCGAATCCCACGAGGCGGGGAGGGGTTCAGGCCTTTTGTGTGGCTGTCGAGGTCTGAGGTTCTCTGCTGGAAGCCTCAGTCAGAGGTTGATGTGCAGGTTCCCAGCGCCGCAGACACCGAGTCAGTCCCCACGCAGAGGATTTGCAGAAGCTGGCACGCTGAGAAAGGAGCTGCCGGAGCCAGCCCCATGTAAGTGCTCGTATGAGCACCAAGGAGAGCAGTCCTGCTTGGGCAGCTCTTCCAGCTGGCTCTGGGAGGCTCCCAGCAATCTCTGGGCTTTGGTGCCTGTTTCTGTACCCCGTGTGCTGAACTCCCTGGTTTAGCAGGTGGCTGGTGTTGCCCAAGATTCAGCTCCAGCACAAGGATATGTATGCTCCAAGTGGGATTTAAAAGGAATTCTCTTCAGTCCAAACTGTGACAGTGTGGACGCAGTTGCTGTTTAACCTTGGCAGCCTCTGAGCTCCATATGTAGCTCACTTCTTTACCATCATTTCCTCGTTGCCCTTTCCCAAAGCCTGTGATTTTCAGCCTGATGTCTCTTGGAAGGGTTCCTCTTGCTGCAGCTTTTCTGCGCTTAACAAGGTCAGCGCGATTTGTGAATACAGTTCTATATAGCATTTACACTGTACTGGGAACAGCACCCATACAGGAGTCATTTTCTGTGGCAAAAACATCTCTAAGCTGTTGCATGAAAGAGTTTCATCCGAGCAGGGAAGTTAGGCAGAAAGATTCAGCCAAGCAAGGCTGAGTAATTGAAGGTCAGCTTTGTAAAGGAAACAGATCTGCTGTAAACTCGACATTGTTCTAAACAAATGTATGCAAGATGAAAAGGAATGTGTTCTGTGGGATGCAGAGGCTATTAAGTGCTGACAAGTTCATCTCAAAAGCAGGATTTTCAAGTCAGATAATGAATAGCCAAGATAAGAATTCAAATTATGCTCAGAAGTAAACAGCAGCACAGACAAAATGTGTCCGTCGCAGTAGCAAAACAATAAAAGGAACAACGAGCATGAAGTTATCTCAGGCCTCTGAAATCTCTTAGAAACAATCAGTGTGGGGGGGTAAAATTCCACGTGAACAAAATTATCCTCTTCATTGCCTTTAGGAAGTTTAAACTCTTTGGATCGATAAAATACAGATTATAGTCTAATGAGATATAAGCTGTAAAACTCCTACAGTAATAAACCTTCATAATGGGACGCTGTGAATCTACCATTACAGAGCTGTAAAGATCAAGCAGTTCCCAGTGAACAGCCTGAGTGGTTTTAGTTTATCCCGTTTATCACGTTGTTCTTTAGTTTCAGCTCTTGCTGAACCAGCACTGGTAGCGATCTAGCGTGGTGAGCATCGGCGCTAAGGCTTCGAGATCTCTGGGTGACAAGCAGATTCTCCTGACGTGGCTGGGGAGAGTAACCGGCCACCGCAGCGTCTAACAAACAACCTCCTACTCGCACGGGCTCCGTGTGCGTGCGAGAGTCTCTGTGCAAAAGCTGGCTGCAGGTGGCTGCCCTGCCTACGTGAGAAACCTCGTCTGAAAAACATTGCTGCTGCTTGGTTGTGTGAGAAACTTGAGCAAAGAGGGGTGGAAATGGTACCGGTGCTAGCGAGAGGTGACAGGGAACTGAGCTTGGTGCGGGTGTCCTGAGAGAAGGGTGTGCAGATGGAATTGCAGGGAATGTGCCATTCCCAATTCCTCTTGAAATACTTTCTGCTTCAGCCAGGTGATAGATCTGGATTTGCAAAGCTTATCACCAGGTGTAGAAAAACAAATGTTGTGGCTGCTCAAACTGTACAAGCTACTACAAACTCTGCTGACTGACAGAAGCCCGGAGAAAGGTGGAAACCTGGAGAAAGGTGGAAACCTGGAGAAAGGTGAAAGCCTGGAGAAAGGTGGAAGCCTGGAGAAAGGCGGCTGTTATAGGAGCTGTTGTTCCATCTGTTCTCACACAGCTGGGATAAACTGATCAAGTGCAGGGCAGGTTTGATAGAAATCAAATTATACCAGTGCCTGATCTGGGTGGAATTTACCTTGCCAGATAAACGTGCACAGGCCTGACAGGAGCAGATCTGGAGCCGTGGCCTTATTCTATCAATTCAGCACCTCGGGCTGCTGGTCAGAGCGCAGCTTTCGGTAAGGAACCTGCCCACACAGGCTGGGGTTTTGAAACAAAAATTGCAAGGTGGAGTTTGCAAGTAATAGTTGAAATCCTCTTGGGGAGATGAGAACCTTGGTGACGGGCAGGGCAAGGATTGTGAGGGGTAAAATTCATCAGAAGTTGGGGGATTTCTCAGCTGCCATTTAGCCCCTTGGTTCCTCCTTTGCTCTCAGGTGCTTTCCTGGCTCTGCGATTCCCGCGGCTGAGCTGGGATGCGCCACCAGGCAGCACCACAGGCAGGATCCTACGCCGGCTGTCGCAACAGAGGCACCAGGCACTTCAGGCAACCACAACAAACACCCAGTGGGATGGGGTGAAGGCAGCAATAAACAAAAACACGCCCAGGGTCAGAGTTTCGACTTCTGCAGGCCGGTGTCAGGTTCCTTAACGTCGACAGCTACTGTGTGTATAGTCTTCTCCTGTAATTTACTGTAAACATAGCTCTGGTGGCTGCTCATCCAAGGGACACAAGGCAGTACGTGCACAGCTCTCTGGCACGTATAATGCAAATCGTTGTATTTATCTGTATTACAGACTGACAGTGTTGAAACAAAATTATTGTCTTCATAAATAATAAGTGACATAACTACAAGAGGATGTTTCCTTCTGTTCCTGAACACTAGTGAACGCAGTGCCTGTACGGAGCACAGAGGCTGCTAGGAGGAAATGTAAGCTAGTTACTCCTTTGGCCATTATACTACTACAATAAAACCTCCAGTTGGATTCTAGATGGAAAGCATTACATGGGAGATTCTTCTTTGCAGACCCGGATTACTCAGGTGCTGTCGAAGAGTTGTATGTTTAAAGCACAGCTGCCCTCTTTTACTCAAGTAAACTATTCTCATCTCCTGTCTCGTTTTCCCCTAATTATAAATTAGGAAAGTAATTGAACCTCATGCTGAAATGACAACATAATTAGTGTCATCACTTTATCACCATCTATGACCAAATCTCATCTCAAAAGTCATCTGGTTGCCATTTAGTAATAACATCCTCTTCTCTTGAAGGAGACATTCGAGGAGCATCTGTATGTGTGAAAGACATAAGAAAACTCACTCCAGGGTGGGTGGGAGTGGAGTTGTGTTGATGTTACCCTGTGTGTGCACCCTGCCACTACCCTGACCACCTTCTGGGTGACCCAGATGCCAATCCCAGTGGCCTCAATAATTGTGTTGGTACTTTGTGCCTGGCCACCCCCCGTCCATGGCTGGTGGCAGCGCAGGCTCCTTCTGCTTTTGAGGCTGCAGCTTAAGAAACATGGGCTTTGAAACGGAGCCACTTATGGGGAGTCCAGCACATGAGTTAAAAAGTCTGTAGGCTCAGGAGTTCGTGCGTGAGACACTGCGCCGCAGGCAGAGGGTAGAAGGAGGTAAAGGAAGGGGAATAAGGGCTTTAGGAAAAAAGGAGAGACGCTGCATTTCAGGTAGGGCTTTTATTGGTTTCCAACTGCAGCGTTCCTACCACAAGTGAACAGTAGTTCCCTGTTCTGTATACGATACACATGCTGTATCTGGCTTCGGAAAGAAAAAAATGATTGGTTTTTATAAAGCCCAAGAATACAAGATTTTTATTATACATTTTCAGGCAAGTAAATCCCCATATTTGTACTAAATCAACTGCATGATTTGCAGAAGGATGACGAACCAGTCAGGTAATTCATTCTGTTAAATAATTGAGGAAACGAAATAAATAATGAAACCGTTCTATGAATACATACCAAGCTTAGAGAAGCAGCTTCTAGTTGTATAGCATTGTGCAAAACCTTTTGTGTACATATCTTTGCTGTCAGCAAAGCTACGGCGGACGAGAACAAGTGTATGCCATGTAATTTCTCAAGATGAAAACTCTCCATAGACAAGCAGCTCTCCCTGGAATAACAAAATAGGCAGCACAGTCGTTTCTGTACCAAACCAGCTTCCTAACTCCAGCCAGGCTTTCAAACTGAAAGCTCTTTAAGAAGCAGTCAAATTGATAAAGACGAGGACTGATTGAAACTGTTTTGGCAAAATAATTTGCTGTCAGAGAGTCCCGGAATACGGAAGAGCATTAAGAGATGCTGCAGGATAAAACAGTTTGCACACCCCCTAAACCTGTTTCCTAAACAAAAACCGGAGCGTTACGGAAAACACTTCTTTGATCCAGAAGTCAGTGTTGGGCTGCTGGTGCTACTTCACGATAGACACAGGATTTTCATGTTGGTTTCCAAATAAGTGCAAGAAGAATTGAAAAGCTGAGCAGACGTGGCCGGGGACAAAGATGTACGCCGTGTATAACAGCGTAGCTAACATTGTGATGTTGAAAGTGTAGAAGAGCAGTTTTTCCCAAGGCTCCATGAGGTAGCTGCAGGTGATCAGTTCAAACTGGCAGTACAGCCAATAGAGATAGTACTTTGTGCTCTTAACATCCATCTGCAACTTTGCGCTGCTTCTGAATACCTTCCCTGGTACAAAATAAAGCATAGTTAGTACAAATAGAAACTGCACCAAAAAAAACCCCAACCCAAACCTAAACAAACAAAAAAAACATATAAAAACGTTGTATGGGTAGCAACTCCATGCCACTCAGTTTGCTCATACTGACCATTCTTAATAAACCATGTTTTAAGAGAACTAAAATTCCAAAATAGACAATACATTTTAAAGCATAAAACATGATGAGATAATAGCAGAGCAGCACGAGTCATTCTTTTACCCTGTCCCAGATTCACTTGGATTCCTTTCTCCTTTTCCTACTTTCAGTTCTGAACATGACAGTCCAGTTTAGACCACTGGGTACCTGGGGCACCACGATTTATTTACCGAGCAAGGAGGCTCCACAGTATCTCTTTCCCAGAAATCAGTTACCCAATAGTTGTTGCAATTCCATTCTCTCAGCCAACCTCGACTTTCATAACTTTGCCTTGTTCTGGATTATTTCAGACTCTGTTGAAGTTCAAAAAGCACTTCAAACCCCCCTCTCTCCTTCACCACTTGTGGATGTTGGCAGAACTTGGCTGGTAGTGGGATTTCTACTACTGCAGACTGAATTTCATGGCTTCAGTTGCTGCTGGAGTGCAAACTGGGAGCATGCAGAAAACCACACATACAGAACTACAGCAAAAAGAAACTATAATAAGAAACTATTTACTAAAGGAAACTATATACAAAACTATATTCTTCTGCAACAGAATTGAATGAACTGTTGCCAGAATGAAAACATGCTTACATTCATTTTAAAGCTTCGTGTTCAAATTAACGCTAATAATTATCGAGGGTAACAATACATAAGTTACCAGAATACAGGCGGGGAGAGGTAAAGGGAAACCAAGACTATTTCCAGTTGCTGGTGCTTCCTGTCATTTGGCAAATAAGAGGAGACAAAACGCAAACCGTGACCCCCCTCGTTTTAATTGGCAAGTTCAGAACTTTTGGTGATGTCAAGATCTGGGGGAAAAAAGCTTATTCCACCCAAATTAAATGCAACTTCACAGATCTCTGCAGAGTGGGGTTTTATCCTAACAAAAGCCACTTCCTTAAGTTTTTAGAACAATTTTCCCTCACCTTTTCCATTTTACTTCCATAGCTTCCCACCTCTTTGCCCAACAGGTGAGATAAACTTAGTACTGCTTCTGTAGGTAAGAATTATTATCATCTGCTTTTAGCAATATCCTTACCAGGTCTGTCACCTTACTGTACATTTCTTGCAGGTTTACTAAATCTAGGTTACACTTCAGCCTCTTAGCATCAAATACATTGCCAAGTGAACTCTGAGGAAAGCCTTTTTGTACAAAAAAAAAAAAGGATTTTGAAAAGAATAGAGCTTACCCCTTCTCTTCTCCCTGGTGACAAAAGGTCTGATGAGGGATGCTTCCTGCCACTGCTGCCTCTCGCAGCTGAGCAGCCAATGTACAGATTGAGAAGCAGAAACAATTAGCTTTGATCCTCAATTACAGAGTGTGGCCTCCATACCCCGCCCTTCTTCACTATTGCTAAAACCTCCTCTGGCCAAAGCTCTCCACATTATGCAAGAAGGACAACCACCGTCTGGCTCGGTACCGCGCTCTCATCACAGCGCTGATTTGATAATTTGTACGAAATCAGAGTTGAAGAGCTGCAGGTAGGGAGGAACCCACAAGGCTGAAATACCCCTTAGGACGATCAGCAAAAAATGGTTATAAATAGTGCCTTCCCTAATTTCGAATCTCAAAAAAGACCTCTGTTTCCGTGGCACCTTACGACGCAGGCTGCCAGAGTTCCTACAAGGTGCAATTTAATGGCTATGAAAAAATACGGTGTCGGAGTTAAGTAGCCACAAAAATGTAGCTCAATTAACATGTCACAGGAAAGTCTCCGGTGAAGCCACCACCTCCTGCAACCTTTGATTAGTGCCACTTTCAGACAGTCCCCAGTCTCCCCTGCGTCAGTATCTCCCAGCTCCATATACACACGTCAGTCGTCCTCATCCAGAAACCGCAGCGGGGAGAGAACACGTGGGCAGGGAAAAGATGGCGAGTTTTTCTTCAAGATGCTACAAAATAAAACCAAGCCACAAATGCTCGAGGCATTTTACCCATCTATTTGGACAAGTAAATTAGGTAGAAATCTGCATAATACATTATGTTTTAAACTATCTGCCTGCAGTCAAATCATTTCCAAATATGAATCAGCTTCATTTTGGGACAATATGCCACAAGCAATGTCTAAGGCATCTGAGCCTCACCTTCTTTCCTCCCTCCCTTACCAAACACAGTCTCAGCTGATCTATTAGGAAACGCTGACCTACTCCCAACCCCATAGTTGCCAGCAAGGTTTGCTGGTTACAAACTCTCCCACTTTCCACAGAAAGTTCAGAAATGGTCAAGTGCTGCCCCTGGCAGCTGTCGTGGATATGCACAGTGCTCCACTTCCTCCTGCAGAGCCATGGGTCTGCTACAGGACTTCATCTCCTGAGCTGGACCAGCAACTACATTTGAAGTTATAACCTAGGTCGGGGTCGAGAGAATAGACTCGTCAATGTGAATTCTGATTATCCTGGAGTAGTGCTACAGGATTATTATCTCAAGAGTTTCTACTTTAAACCAGACTTCCTCAGTTACGTACTTCAATGGAATATGGAGGGCTGGGGTGGGATAAGTTTTTTAAGGTTTTTTTTCTTGATAATGTTGGTGAAAAACAATGTACACACAAGAGAAACAACATTTGACTACCAAAGTGCCCACATTCTTGGCAGGCCAGCATCCCTGCTTCATGGTACTCACCTTCCCTGCAAGGTGGATCGGCCTCTTCTGAATCCTTTAGTGGCAGAGCAGCGATTACCAGGGTAGCTGAAGGCAGGGCTGTCACCTCTGTGCTCTCTGAATCATCTCCAAATATCATATGCATAAAAGCCAGGAAAACTAGGGAAGGTCTCAAGTGCAAAACTACGGTTGTTTTCATTCTTTTCAATGATTCTCTACTAGTTCTTTCAATAACAAATTCCCTGAGCTGAAGCAGCACAGAAAGTGAGCTTTGCCTGGCTTTGCTTTAGTTCTAACAGCTTCAAAAGTTGTCTACCTGGCAGCTGAGAGCCGTTGTGAAAGCGAGAGGTGGTGGTGCAGCAGATGAGGTGCTTTCACAGCAGTGAAATGTTGGGGTAAGCAGAATCTGTTCCTGATGTGGTACCGTAAGCAGATCTTGGACGGTGCTGTGTAAAGCCCCCAGGAATCCTCTCCTCCTTCCTTTCTGCTCCTGCTGTTTTGCTTAGCTTCTGACCTAGAGGGGAAATAAGAACTCAGGAACACCTTTTTGGCTCCTAATTGGATGTGTACAGCTTCAGCGGGAGTACAGAGTTTGCCAGGAATGCCTACCTTGTGCCTGTGTGCTTTAAACTATGTTTCCCTACACAGCGAAGAAACAGAAATAGTCTTCAGGATTAAAAATAAAACAAGAAGAACAATAAAACCAGACAAAAAAATACCACTACATTCGGTGAGATGCTCTGATGGATGACTGCAGATGCAGAAGAAAGCATTTTTTTTGCAAAGATATCACTCTGAAGAGCAGGAAGGAGACTCTCATAGGTACTGCTCTGTCCCAGAGGGAATGGTCCCTTGTTTTCATGGTCTCTTGATCGTCTTGCCCACACAATTACCTTTCAAAACCTTTTTTCACTGCTTCTCATTGTGGTTTCCAGCCAAACAAATTCAAATACAGCCACATAAAAGTCATACAGTGACACAGCAATAATTCTCCCTAGCAGGGGAAACATGAGTTAAAAAAGCAAACCAGAAACATTCAGATTATCACTGCGCCAAGCGAAATCCTCAACCTCCTGTTTTTCAAGTTCAGTGAGGTTCCCCATATGGAAAAGCAGCAACTTCTGGTTTATGTAGAATTTAGCAAATTTGATCTCTAATCAGAAGTGATTTTTTTTCCCCCTATTATTTCACACCTTATAATGCGATGCTCCGGTGTCTAACATGAAGTCAACCCACAATCTGGCTTCAGAATCGCTGTCTTTCGTGTGGCTTCTCTGCTGTCTGCTCTCACCTGTCCCTCCTGCTTTTCTCTTCTTGATCACCTCTTCTGACAACATATCTTTTCATTTCAATACTTCTTTTGCTGATTTAACTGAAATTGGTCATGGGTTAAAAAGTAGAGTATGTGGGAGGAGAGAGAGGGGGTTAGTGAAAGAAAATAAGCATCATTTCCATAGATGACCAAGCTAAAAGTGCCTGAAATATTTCAGCCTTCAAATATAGATGCTGGAAAATGATCAAAGCAGGAAGTGAAGGTGATCAGGACAGCTTTATAATCTACCCCACCCGTCTATCCACACAAAGCAAGGCACAGACAAGTTTGTTTTGTTGTGATCATAGAATCATAGAATGGTTTGGATGGGGAGGGACCTTTCAAGCCATCTGGTCCGACCCCCTGCAGGGAGCAGGGCCATCTGCAACCAGAGCAGGGTGCTCAGAGCCCCGGCCACCTCCCC